>WBMY01018562.1:1054384-1083732 GCA_013397315.1 Donacobius atricapilla
GGGCCCTGAGGCCCGGCCCCCTCCCGGCCCGGCCGCGATGTTACCTCATGGCTGCGTCCGTGGAAAGAGGGCGGGTCTCCCAAGATTCCTGTTTTTAAGCGGTGTCCCAGGGGGTGTACACTTTTTACCTGATTGGCCAGCCTAGCTGTTAGTTCCGAAATGGATCAACAATTGGTTTTTCCTACCATTTATGCTAAACCAATACACATGAATATAACTATGACCCTTTTAAGAATATAATTCACGTTTCCAGGCTTATCTAGAAAGATCATAGTTTATTCTGATTTTTAAAAAGTTTCTAAATCCTTTCAAAGATTTAGGCTGCATAATTCTAAATGACAGTTTATTTCTGAATAATTCTTTTCAGCATTAAAAAGAGCCAACATGTAGTGAATATGCCATTGAAAGTGGAGTTTTGAGATTTCAACATTATGAATATTAGATTGAGTTTATCAGCAATCAACGAAATACCTCTAAATTGCTAATGGTTGTTTGTTTTTTATCCTAAAGCCGGCATTAAATAAATACAAAAGAAACATCTGGCAGAAAAATATTTCTCATGTTGTCTAATGTATTTAGTACAGCATGACTAAGTATAGAACCTGGTCTGTAAATTAAGAGATATTTTTTTTTAAACTGGTGTAATGGCAGAAATTAGAATTGTAGAACCAACTTAGTAATACATTTAAATGTTTCTCTATTTGTTATATACTATGCTGATATCATCCCCAAAGATGCCAGATATGTATAAATAATAGGGTGTTTAGAATTAAGTGCTCTGCCAAGACATAAGTGAAATCACAGTAAGCCTGACATTAGGATTTCAGCAATATTAAAATACCTATTCCATTGCATATTATTACCTTCTATTGAGTCAGGTTTTTCATGTAAGAGACTATCTAGATGTTAAAGAGAGGAGCTATATTCAAAAGATAAAATTGATTTATCTCTTATTTTGTTCCTGCTAATACCAGATCAGCTCCTCATCCTATAATGAACAGAGCTTTGTTTTGAGATGAGTTTAGGAATATTTACTTCAATAGACCTTTCAGATTTCCTTTGTGCAGGTATTTTGTTTATTAATTTAATTTTAATATGACTGCTTAGAATGACAAAATTAACACATAATTAAATACAGATCAGGGTGGTGGGTTTACCTGGCCCAGAAATCAAGTACACAAAAAGTCACTCACTCAATGCCCAACATACCCTGGCCTGCCATAGGATGGGGTAAAGAAGAGGAAAAGTAAGAAAACTCGTGGGTTCAGATAAAGACTCTATACTAAGCAAACAGGGAAAAACACTTGCAAAAGCAATCATTCACCACCTCTCACAAGCAGACAAACGGCCAGTCAGCCTCCAAGCCATAGCCACTTTGTAAGGCAATTCCCCACCTCCCTCCCCTCTCCCTTATCCCAGCTTTCCAGGCTGTTTCTTGCCTCCACCCCTCCACTCTCTAGGCAAGGCTGGGGTCCCTGTGTGCACAATCAGAAAAAGAAGGCACAGAGCCTGTGTAAGGACTGTTCACTGATAACCAGGGCTTTGATGTGATACCAGCCGTGCTTTAGTCATAAATGCAAAGCACAGCACCATATGGGCTGCTGTGAAGAATCTTAACCCAGCCAGACCCAGCACAATCAGTTCAATGTTATTTAAGTGTCAACACTACAAATGTGTAAAACGTATGACTACTGCTTGGACAATTTAGGCATTTTCTTCACACTTTGGCACAGAGGTAGAATCATAGCATTTGCCATGTTCATGTGTTAGGTGCAATTAATACTGACAGAAGTGTTATTACCAGCCAAAATAAGTGAGGTAGTTTAAAGTAAAAGACAAAGTCAATTTCATTCCCATAGAGCTTCTCAACTAATTTGAAATTAGAAAACAAGTTTAATTATAGCATTCTTCATTCCTCCCCCCCCCAAAAAAAAAACAAACGACCCCAACCAAAATAGTTAATCACTGCGAAGGAGATAAATTCTGATCACACAGTCATTCATTTCAAATTGAACTTTTTCCTTTGATATTGCTGAACTTATGTTATCTGTCATGCTTGTTTGATATCAGATAACAGATTAGAAAAGATAAAACATCAAAGTGGATGTGTTTTCCGTTCTAATCTTGTCAAGACAATATTTTCTTAAAATAGAACTCATTTACCTGTAATATGAACAGGACCAATATTGGCTGAAATTTGGAATACCTCGAATTTTATTTTGATGTCAGTGCCTCTCATGTAATGAAAATCTCTCTCCTCTAAAAAAAATAATTTTGATTTAGTGAGAAATTAAAGATCATTCTTTCAGTCATTTAAGAAGAGTGACTACACACACATGTGAATACACCCACAAAGCCAAAGTTTCTAATCCAGTAAAGTTTTCTATGCTTTTTAGATACTGTATTCACCTTTGGTTTATAAAAGAACAAAAAGAAATTTAACCAGAACTACTTAAAAGGAATATTAACACTCGCCTTATCCTAAAGTTACACTATAGCAGAGTACATAGCGACTGAATGGAGAATAAAGTCCAAAGGGGACGTAGGTCCGTAGGGAATTAGCTTTAGCAGCTGTGTAAACAGCACTACTGTATTTCTCAGTTTAAAAGAGGGTAATACTGAGTTTCTCTATGTAGGCTGAATGAACAAGCCAAAATACTTGTGCAAATTGTAGCCATGTAACCCAAGCAGACAAGACGACGTGGCAGAATTTTCAAGAATTTCAGCAGAACCCTGAGCCTGTGAGCTGTGGTGCACTGGCAGATGCACTGCCCTGACTTTGTGCGCTATCCCACTGTTGTTAACACGGAGGAACACCTACTAGGGCAGCCGGGGGATTAGCCTAATCTTTAGTGCTAGGCTTGTGAAACGCATTGGCTCAACTCCCTGCACAAAACTGTCTGCATCCTGCTTTGCTCGTGCTACACAGATGTCAAGAGATTATGTGTGTAAAACGCCTACTAATTTTGAGCTAACCTACTGCTGCTTTTGTGGAATGACTTTTACAGTATTATGCTCTTCCACTGAAGTCAGAACACCATACTCTAATACATAGTTAGGAGGGGGCCAACTGAATATTATAAAAATTATCAAGAGAAGAAGATTATTACAGTGATTTAGGAAAACTATGCACAGGCCTTAAATCCTTAAATTGCAAGCTATCTGGATCCTATAGCATTTCTACTATATGCTAACTATCCCTTAGGACTGCTTTTAATCCAGATAATTTCAGCAATCTACTTTAAACAGCTATGAAAACAGTCCTGGCAGAATCTAAAGCAGATGTGAAAATTCATGTCCAGAATGAAGGGAAGGGTCCAGAATGTCTCTACTTTTCTCCACTGCTGAAGCCAGCATATTTAAAAACTATGGTATAATTGGTTCCTCTATCTGGAACTATATACATCCAACCTTTATATTAATTCTGCAAATGAGAAAAAGAGTGAGGAATCTTCATAGTGTGGCTAAGGGAATCCAGTGTGAAGAATCATTTTGCACAAAGTGATGAAAAAGTATTGAAGGAAGTTTCTTCACTCCTCTTCCTTAGGCTCTCCAAAATGTACTCTTTCCTCATACAGAAATTAGTAACTACCACTGGCCTTACCAGGAGTTACTACAGTGACTAGCACAGAGTTAGTAGTTTCATAATATAATTTAGGTGATCATGTAGCATTTTTTGTGCATAACAAAATAAACATATATTTAAAGAGTGTACATAACAAAATTCTATGTCTTTTCAGTTTCTTCCTTGCAGTGATTAATTGCTAATATTTCTCTTTAATGTGAAGACAACTCTTTTGACTATGTGGAAAAATCATCTTTACAGGTATCATATGTGCAAACAATAAATATGATTGTCTTAAGGAAGAAAATCTTTAATATAAATTGCAGTTTTTATTGCTCATTTCTTGCTAATTTGCCATGCACCTTGTCAATGTTCAGCAATCTTATTAATCTGTAATTTTCAGGATCACTAGAATTCTGTTTGAGTTATGATTCACAACATTTACCATTAAACACTGTGCCATAGACTGTATTCCAAAAATATTTAAAATCCTTTCTTTCAAAAGTTGGTGCTTTTTTTGTAATCCATCTGAAGGTTTGGAGTGCCTCCCTTTTTATTTCCTTTGCTTCTGCATGAAAGAAACAAAATAAACATTTTGCTTTCTTTGAAAACAACAAAATGGACAAAGAAAGAGAAAATGTGGTCCAAGTCAAGATGCTTCCTTCCCATTAGTTATAGTTAATAAATGCAAAAAAGTAGTGGTCCAAAAGCAAGGCAGAGAAAATTTCTGGTGATCAAATTTCAAAGAATGCAAATCTTAATGACTCAGAAAAACAGGTTAAAAATATGATAAATAGAAGGTCATAGGGGATCTTGTATAGGTCAAGGGTCTGTTAAAAGATCTATGATTGGAAGGGGAAAGAGTGAATAATGAATCATGTTTTTCCTAGGACTAGAAGAAATGAAGGAAAACATTGCATCTGGCAGTTTCTCAAGCAAATAGAAATGCACAAGGGTAGGGTCACTAGTAAAGAAAGGAAGCAAATCCTTGTATTGAATCAACTAGAAATGAGATGGAGAATCACCAGTGCTTTCCATCTTTGACTACCTCCTAGATCCCAGCCTCGTTAAGACTTTAAAGCAGAAACAACATTCATAATTGCAATTGCAGTTCTGCTGCATAAAGCCAGAAAACTGTATTTCTATGGTCACATATACAACTGGAACAATTTTTGGCATTTCACCATTGCCAAAAGAAGTTTTGCCTGACCAGATCCCACTTTGCTTCAAATTCAAAACACAACATGACCAACTACCTCCCTAATTTCAAAAATATTATACATTTTTTTAAAAGACAAATTGAATTGTTGGTTTTGAGTGGGAGATTTTTGGCCACTCATTTTGAACTTTCTGATTTTTACAGGAGTTTCAGAATAGTATGGAAGGATTGCTCTCACAGTATTCCTAATGTAGAACCCATGTCCCAGTTCTTCTGAATCAAAGGATGATTGATCTGGAATCTAGAATTTCACTGTATATGACATGATCTTTCAACTTTTTTACAATTCCAACTTTAATAAGGAATCTATATCTTATCTAGATATTTTTAGGATTTATCACCTTATGTAATCAATGTGTTTTTTAATAAGTGAGTCAAATGACCTAATCAAAAGATGAGTGAGTAAATTCACCTCCTTTTATTTTATTAAAACTGTCATTGAATTCAGTATGTTTTGAGCTAAGAAATTATAGACCATTTTTATCTGTTAAAAGAATGAAACATACTAGGTATGTTAATTCATGAATGACAATCCAGAAGTGATGTAAACCAAAATAGAACCTTAGTCTCTAAAATTCTCTTGCATAGTTACAAGATTACTAATTTCTTTTTATCTGCATTTATTCCCACACCAGATTAAAAAAACAAACAAACAAACAAACAAAAACCAAAAAAACAAAACCTACAATTTCTTTAAATAGATGGTGTTTGTAGACAAAAGTTGAGCTTAAGCCTTGTTTTCTTACTTTGAAAACTCAAAAGTTAATGACTGACTAACAAAAATTTTATCTCTTTGCTCTTTGGAAGTGTAGGCCTTTAAAAGACTCCAACTCAGTAAGAATTCAAAGCAGTTTAAAATACTGTTATCGTTACAGCCTGGATTACCAAGCAGAAGAATGCCATTTTAATAGGGTTGGTATCTTTGAAACTGAGTTTCTTAGTGCCATCAGAAGAGAGTCTGGTGGTTTTATGCAACACTATTGCTCCACCTTTGTACTTTCTGACTTTGATTTCTGAGTTTTTAAAAGCCTGAATGAAACCCAAGTTTTTGCTACTATTCTATAACACATTCATCTGGTCATCTCATCTAGATTAAGTCTTTTTACTGGGCAAATTTTTAGAAATGTGTATAAAAATAAGGAGGGCTGCCCTTAAAAACATTGTAATGCAAGATATGAACATGGACCCAATATTTGAGATAATAGAAAGAAGGAATCAGAAAATATATACAGGCTATGAAAACTCCTGACAAGGAAGATAATGTTATCAGCCATCAGGAGGGACAAGGGGCAAAGTAGCAAAAAAATTTCAATCCCTGAACATAGTTTTCATCTCACGAGTTTTAAAAGTCAGTTCTGATTGTTCTACATTAATCTCTTTAAATAAATGAATTTTTCTTGATTTTTCTCATCTACTGATTTCAAAACAAGTCAAAAATGTACCATTTTGTATGGACCATTTCAGTCTGACATTCTGACATTAAATCTCAGCAACTGAATTTTTTGCATTTTTATCCTAAATAATTTAATTCCAAATTGTAAATAAAACACCAGAACTAGAAATAGAATAAATAAAGAAATTTAATACAATTGCATAATATATCTTATATATGTAGATTTTAATTTTTTTTTTTTACACTTTCTAGTCACATTTCTCTTTCATGTGAGCTGGTAGCAACTAAGAAGAAAGGGTTCAATTAAAAGCAAGTCACTATCAAAGTGGTGTTACAATTAGTAAACTGAAAACCTGAGCTGGTTGCTGATTAACATGCCTATTGTGGTATCCATTTCTCTCAATAAGGTTAGAGTGGTCAAAGTTCCTAATGAGTGAATAGAAAAATCTCACATTTTACCTCTGCCATCCTGAGGGTTAAATTGTTTAAATGGATTTCAAAACTGTTACTCTGTATTTTAGTTCAACTACATCTTGTCCTTGAATTTCCAGAGGTCTTGCCACCAAGCTGTCTTGCTCAGGACCAGTACCTGCACGGGCTGAACACCCTCTGCCAGTTAGTAGCTCTCCGGTTAGAAAAATATTTCAGTCATCTGCTGAAAATACTTTGACTGACATTTGGATGCTGTCCTTATATTGAATGTTAAAAGTGTTTTGGAAAACTGACATCACACAAGTCAATTAAAAAAATCTTCTGAACTATAAGAAAGACCAGCACAAAAGGACTTGAACAGTAGACCAGTGCAGTGGCAGATATTCCTTTGTATGATTTGCGATATTGGACTGGATGCTTATCTCATTGGTAGACATAGCTTTGGCTTAGGGAGAATGTTTTCCAGCTGAGTAGTACATTCAGCTTCCCAGATGTCTTTATTAAAAAGTTATAAACATGCTGTGTTTTAGGCTGCTGGAAAATCTGGAAGTTGTTTTCTGCACTCACACACCTTGAGGGAATAAAAGCCCTGCAAAGAAGTATTGTCAATTTTATAAACACACACAGACTAAACCTTCTGATTGCATTCTATGCAAACATATAGCTGATGAGGTGTAATATTCAGATTATTATGGTCAATATCCAAAGTTCAGAAATAAGTAACGTGATTTGCTGTCCCTCCTCTCTCCTGGTGTGATGCTCATCCATCCTTGCACAAGTCATATTCTCTTACACAAGTCAGCTATAAATACTGTTGGCACCTTGCCTTGCTGATAGGACTCAAACCTTTTTTCTTCAAGATCACTGGATCTCATAAAATGTGTTCCTTTAAACATTTCTGGGTAGTTCTAATACTATCTATATTATAGCTGCTTTAAATACTCTATCAGGTTGTGGTCTAAAAAGTTGTCAGGTTAAATATTTTTGCCTTTGGATCCATTGTTCACCTGTGCAAAAGACAGATCTATGTAATCTATGATCTATTCTGTTGAGCATTCCATAAATTGCTTCACTCCTAGGCAGCACCAGTTAAAAATAATGCCTCATACAAGATTGAGCCTACCTACTATCAATTAGAAAAGCTCATTTGCAAGGCTTAGTTAATTGAAAGTTTCCCAGCAGGATTACTCTGGGAACAGTGATATATTTTCACTCAGTTCTTGTTAATTAGTCAGTCATAAAACAGTTCTTCCCATAAACTCTTTGAAGTTCAGTTCACTGGGACAAATTTCATTCAGCCCATTGTTTGTTCAAGATTTGATCAGATAAAAATTCTGTTTATTATTTTTCTTACCAAGATGCATACTTATTTCTAACAGGTGTTCATATTCATTTGCATATCAGAAAGATCTGTTTGCCTAATTCTTTATCATCCTTTTACAAAAAAATCTCTTCTGTTAGTAGGCAATAAATTACATTAAAATATGTATATTTTCAGGTACAATTATTTTGCAGGAAAAAAATAGTATGAAGTGTCTGGCCAGTTTTGATGTGTGAAGGAAAATTAGGTGTATAAAGAAGCTGTGCCCAAGAAAGGAGTGGAAATAATATAGAAATAACATATCAGCTAGGTGACTGATAACTTGACCAGTACCACACGAAGCATGGGTGGAGGCAACAGTACCATACCAGTAAAACTAACCATGGAGATTCAAATACTCTACATTTTTTTTCCAGTACTAGACCTTTTTCCAAAATAGACAACACTCCTGTTTTGTCTTTTTTTTTTTTTTTATTTGTAAGTCTCACAAAATGTCTTGCTTATGCTTCATTCATTTACTTAGTTACCAATGTCTTTGAAAGGTGGACAGACTCTAGAAAACTTACTAAGAATTAATTGAGGAAATGAAATACTTTTTCCAGGTTGTAACTTAGGGTTGTTGAACCTTTACAATTCAGCAAGATCACTTTGGCAGAGCATTTAGTACAGACTTCCGTTCACTCTCAGAAGAGTGACAGGATTGACACCTGCTCAGGCAGAAATATGCCTTACAGTCTGCTTCCCTTCTCCAGTACTATGTCTGTGGTTAGGATTTCCATTTACTTGCTGAAATTAAGATAAACAATTCCCTTGAGGGCAGATGGTATGTAAGCACGTTGAGAAAAGAACAAGAACAGCAACAAAGACTCACAGGTTTCTTTGCCTAAGGCTTCCTATTAACACCTTCACAGAGCTCCATTTTTCTTTCCCACCATTCCCACTTTATTTTCATCATTTTTCCACTACTGAAGCAGACATCGTGTTCCATGAAGCATATGTTAGGAATACTCCACGTGCCCTTTTTTCTGGAAGAGCTCTTTGTTTCCAGGACTCACATCTGTCCCAAGCTGAGTCATCATCCTTAGGCTGCACTTGCTGTGAAGGCACTTTGTAAATTATGTCAATAAAACTTTGCAAGGGGATTCTCACAGTCCTCCCAAAAATGTGGCCTCGCTTTGGATGAGATGGTAAGAAGTCCACGTAATTCTGAGCTGTCAGCTACATTTTTCTGAGGTGTACAAATTGCAGATTAGGAAGAGATGTGTAAGATGGCCTTTGTGCCTTTCTGATCTCAATCCATCTGGCTCCAGGATGTTTTCTCCTGTGACTGTGAGGTTATTACCGCTTAAGCCTGCTGGCAATGACCTCAAAGAGCTGATTTTTTTTTTCCACTTTGTATTAGATCTGCAGAAATCTCTTGCCAAATTGGCCTCTATCCAAAGCCATGGAAATTCTTCGAAATGTACTTGAAAACCAAGTTAATCATCTAGATAAGATAAAGGCATGATAGGATAAGCTCCCATCTACAGAGATTTCTGACAGGAGTTAGGCTTCTGTAACATGGACATCACATAGTAAAGGGGAGATATTGCAGTAGCTCATGTGATTTTCTTTTAAGGGTATAGAAACGGTGAACTGTTTGTACCAAAGGCTTTGGATAGTCCTTTAACTCTTTATGGATTCCAAAAGAAGATGGCTCCTCTTTGAGCTGCTGTTTCAGTTGGTTCTGGAGTCTCACACAGAGATGTTTCTATACTCTCCATGGCTGCCATGCACACTGCTGAGAGCAGTGATATTCTGTCCATAAGATGCATAAAACTAGGGAAGACTGTGGACTGAGACACAAGATGTGTGTTGAAGGAGTGTGAATTGTTTATCAATTACATCCACACAAGGAAAGACATTATTATATCATCAGTACTACTAATACTGATAGTCTCAATCAGTCTTCATATACAGGGAATAATTTTCTCATACCAAACTTTAATTTAAGTATAAAATAGAAAAAGTATTGTCAGGTTGTAGTCTCAGAGTTGCACACGGAGGCCACACATACATACAGAGCCTGGAAGCACTTCCATGTCTTTAGATCAGAGCAAAAACCTCCTCTGAGTTCTGACTGCAAGCCAGTGGACTGTCCCAACCCACTCTCCATACTCTGGTGTGTTGGCAGAAGCAGTTGTTCAGTGTGTTCCAACATGCATTTTTTTTTTGTTACCTACACTTCATTCAGTAGGAAGGCTTATGTGTGCTGTTTGTGCGTCTGTTTCCTCTAGCTATATATTCCGGTTTAATAGGAGATACTGTCTCTCTCTGCAATTATTCTGTATATGTTACGAGATACATGCCATATATGTCATGACAGATTTGGTGCAAAAATATGTTGACTTTTCTGTGAAATACAGTAAAGCCTTTGTTCTTCAGCATGGCCCTTCTTTGAACTCTGGCATAGAAACTTTCACTTTATTTAGATATTATTAACTCATAGAGATGAGCATCGAGACGGTCTAATTAAGTCTTGAAAACTGAGCAGCCTGACAGCTTTTCTTCAGCCTGTTTTCCTCTTTCTATCACGCCAGGTGCTTTTTGAGGAGGGCTCATGCCACATGTCCAGCCTTCTCGTGGGGCTCATCATATACTCAGATTTAATTATTTTTATGCTGGTTGTCTTTGGCTGTGGGATGCTGTTCTGGTTTAGGGCAAGTTTGTGAGAGAACCCCTGAATGTGAATCCTCTGGGAAGCAAACCCAGACATCTCCCTGCCTCCCTGAACTGGTCAGGGAAAAGAACTTCCTCAGAGGAAAGTGGAAATAACTATTTATTTAACAAACAAAATGCCCACAGGCATAAAGAATGAATAATATAAACCAACAAAACCTCTCATTGCTCTGAAGTGAGATGGTAAATTCAGAAAGTCCTTGCTGTGGGTAGCTAAGCTCAGTCAGTCTCTTATCAGTTCCCCCAGAGCTGGAAAATGCTGTCCTGGGCCCCAGGGGTGCAGGCGTGGGATCCAGGTGTCGCTCTGGGTTTTTCAGGACAGGCATCAGATGAGCACAGTCCAGGAGCAGCACGCAGAGGAGAAAAAGCTGCTTTCAAAACAAACTCTGCATCTTCTTTCTCCCCTTTCACTCTCAGAACTAGTCTCATAGCAGTGATTCTCTCTCCCCAGGATCCTGTGTCATGGGATCCTACTCATACTCCTTAAGGTTGCTCCCCCCACTACAACCCTCTCCTTACCACCTATCCCTCTTTTATCTCACTCATCCTTATTGGATATAGCTGTTACTCATCAGGGCCAAGGGTGTACTGGTTAATTAACACCGTTGTTACTTATCAGGGGTTACTTTGTCTTAAAGGTACAGAGCTTAACATACAGCACAAACAGAACAGACCACTGGGGACACAAGCATCATAAAGTCACCCTAGGACAGATGTCCTAAGCAGTAGGAAGCTGGTAGGAAGCAGCAGCTGAGCACATTTTTGCTGCATGGCCTGTTTCAGTGGTAGGCTGTCGATTGTCTGTTGTTTGGCAAGATCGGTGTAAACAAACTCACTCCAGCTGGAACATCTTCAGCCCCATTGGAATGAGTTTTTAAAAATGTGGTGCTGTTCTTTGACAAGATTGCAAATCCAGCTGATAAAGATAAGAGCATTTTAGGGATGTTCTTCAGCTTCTACAAGGTACTTGAATTATAAAAAGATAATAAGTGGGTTAAAGGTAAAGATGAGGACTAAACAAAATAAATCTGGGATACATGAAAGTGGAATAGAAGCCGAAATAGAAAAAAAAGAAGAAATAAAAATAAAGACTGCAGGTCAGAGATGGTGGGACTAAAATATAGTGGTGAGATGTGATCAAAGATAAAAAGTATGAAGTCTTTCTTCTCACACTTTTTATTAGGTCAGATAAAGCTTGAAAGAGCTGGATCATCACTCATAGGAAGGGAAAAAATAGTTTTGTTTCTCACTGTCTACCCACTGGAAATATTCAAAATTCAAAAATGTAATGTGATATACTTTTGAGTGGATGAATAAAATCTGTTTAAAAAGATTCAACTGAAGAAAGTATTAAAATACTTCTTGGAGATATCTTCATCCTTAGATATTTTAAAATACATTTTATAATGAGAAAAAGACAAATTTCAGCACTACAAGTGATTTCTACAAAAAATATAAAATCCTATGCTATCAAAATATATATTTTATTTTTACAAGGGAATTAAACATGTACATGGAATATGTTTGTATCTTCAATATATCTTAAGTGGCATAAAATATAAATTTTCCTAGATTTTAAATTATGGGAGTTATATGTCTTTTCACATTTTAAAAAGAGCATAAAATCTGTTTTCAGTGGAAAAAAATATTCTTTTGAACTACCCACACAGGAATTATCTTTTGAAAGTCATATATTTTGATTATCTGTACTAAATGTCATTAAGGGGTCCTTTCTCCCTGCATGCCACAGTTGAACTCTGGGAAACATCTTGAGATCTTGAGTTAAGAAGATACAAAATATTTTATCACCTCTTGAAATTACAATACTCACAGATGATCCAGTTAGAGCAGTGAACTAGTAAAGAGTAACAATGATGATAGCCTTTACAATGCGAAAAGAGGAAGACATAGATAAATTATTTTAGAAAAAGACCTGAAGAGAAAATATTGAGAGCATTTCTACCTGCTGAAGATCCTTAATGGATATATTATCTTGCATTTTGAATTCCTGTTTGTGGTAGTAATTATTATTAATAATGTGTCAGCAGTTACCCTTCTGTAGATAAAAGGACAGTGCAGTTATGTACAGTGCTAGGGGGGTTCGGTTTATCAGATAACTGTAGAGCGAAAAGCAGGCTTGAAATGGCTTCAAGTTCTTTTGCAATGTTCTATTTTAAATGCAGTAATTTGCAGTTACTGTCCTTTTTTTTCCTGCAGTAAAAATATAACAGCTGTTGATAAAATGGAAAAAGTAAAGGAAATATAACAAAAAATTAAAATAAATAGTGCAAAGGATTCCATAGCAGGGAAAATAAAGGAGCTGCAAATGAGCAGAGCTAAAGTTGTATAAAATATTTGTGAAATGAATCCAGCATTTTACAAGAGCTGGTATTTCAATGCCTAGGGTTCAGAGGCAGGTGCACTGAATAAGTTTTAGCACTGCCTATGCCAGATGAATCCTTTCCTGTTTAATACAAAGTTAAGGCAAAGCAATTTGCTTTGTAGAATGAAAAGGAATCTGAAGAGTCCAGACAGAGAAATCCAATTTCATCTCCAGACAGCCCCAGTGCTATATGCCTTCCATTTTAATGACTGACAGATTCTATTCCTCCTTTCCCCTAGTGAAGGATCAGTTAAACGTTCAGTGTTATATTTTGAGGGGGTTATTTTGGTTGTACAGATCTTGCAATACATGTACATACATTTATTAATACCTTGCTTCCTTCTTTCATTAATTCATCTAAAATACAATTGCCAGGTTAATGAGCTGTAGGCTTTATATAAATTCTGCCTGTTGCTTCATCAGCCTTTTCTGATTCTATTCCATTGATCCATCAAGTGTGAGCTGATTGCAGATTTCTAAAATGTAAAACGCCTCTTACTTGAAGATTAAAGCTGTATCTAAGCCTCTGAAACACTCATGAACTTCTCTATCGATCTATAACACATTTTAAAAAGTATATTTCTTATTTTTCCTTCTCCTGTCACAGAATGTCAAGTTCAAGGTTTTTTAGATTGATCAAAGTCTATCCTCAAAGTTTTACATGCTAGTTCCAATAAAAGACTCAAATTTGGCCTGATATTGATAACTAACTTTGAAGGAAAATTTACAGGTTTAAGAGGCAAAACGTCAATTTGTTTACGTATAGTGAGGTCTCTTGATCCTATAAGCACATTAAAAATGAATTATTTAATTGCTAAATATCTGAGAAGCTTTTTATTCTTGTTAAAGGTGTTATTCAACTTTACCAGTAGAAAAGGTTCTACTTTGTTACACACTTCACTGTTTGCATATAATTCTGTTCATGTATTCAGATGAGAAACAACATAACTCAAAATTTTCATTGCATGGGAAATCAAGAAGTTATTTAAAAGCCAAAAGAACTTATCTATTAAAAAAAAAAAAAGTGAATTATGGAAGGCAAACATTTCATTAAACAGTAATTCAAACTCGCTTGCATAGAAATGCTCTCAATGAAACTGCCTTAAAATCTAAATTCTTAGGCTTTGTTCTATGATTTTTAAGGGAGAACGCCTAAACTTCCAGTTTGAAATGTCTGAACACTACTGACAGGGAACTCTTGGATCCTCACCAGGATTATCAGATGTCCAGATTCAGTGGTACCAAGTATCATCTGACATTTGGAATGGAAACCTAGAATTTGGAGACAGTAAGTCTGGAGCTTGTGGCCTCTGAGCCCAAGTCTCTGCATGGTTTTGATCCTGGCAGCCCAGAAAGTTAATAGGTAAGCATGCAATTGAAAAATAATGGACATCTTGGAACGATATTCCACTGAACACTATTTCTTCAGAAATTTAAAATGAAACTCAATTTTGCTTGTAAAATAGAAAGTGAATGATGTGACTTTACATAAATGAATATTTGCTACATTTGTGGAAAAAGCTGAAATCCTTTTGGTCAATGTAGTATTATTTTTTTCCTTTGGAAACTGTCATGAATACTACATCACTAATTTCTTGACTGTAGGAATCATCTTAATTTGCATATACAACTGTTGGTTTTCTCCTGATTAAATGACTAAAAATTCATGATACTTAAACTGAACAGTTGGTGTAGTTCAGTCCTCAATCTTTTCCTAATCTGGTAGAGCTCACTATCCTAGTCACAGTTTATAAATCTATTGGAAAAAAGTAAATTGGAAATGTCACAACAGAATTTTTTAAGTTGTAATATATTTTCTTTGTGTTATGCTTGTTTTGTTACAGTAGGAAAACCACATGAACTTATGAGCCTGTGACACATATTATTAAATAACAGCATGGACAGGAACTTAATCTTCACTTGTTCCACTTGCTCATATGCATTTCCTTGAATTTCCTAGTATTAGAGTACAGTTAAGCAGAAACTGGATGGGGTTTTGGGGAGGGTTTTTCTTGCTTTCTTGATTTTGGACGTAGGGTTTGTTTGGCCTTTTTTTTCTTTTTCTTTTCCTTGTTTTTCTTCAGTTTCCAGTAGGAAAACAAACCATAAAACCCCAGCAGAACCAGGAGTTTATAAATTATTTGCTAACTGAATAACATTTCTGTTCTTTCTAAATGCTTCACTTTGAACTAGATCAAAATGAAGGAATGTGATCCAATAAAGAACTCCTCAAGTATCCCTAGCATATGCAGAGAGGAGTATGCAATGCACCTATCAACTATTTAATTGCTTTTCAAATAAGGTCAAAATACATCTAATGGAATCCATTAGTATTCTAAATGCTATTCTTTAACACATATGAAATAAACTCATCCAAGATAGCAGTATTTTAAGAGACATCAGGTTGTTTGGGTTTGAAATATGCTTACACTTAGCAATATTAGAAATGTTTCTATTTTAAATTAATCTTGTAGTTGTACTCTGTTTCACTCCTTGCTTCCTCCTCTAGTTTTCTGTTTCGCTTCCTGACTAATAAATTACAAACTTTTTTCCTCTATAACTGTAAGAAGTACACTCTGCAGGTAATTGGTAGTCTTAATTTGATCGCTGCCTGCATGTTGGCTTCACAGTATGTTATCTTTCAGCATTTTATTTTTTACCCTGGGACCTGATTTCTAGAACTGATTACTTGGAAAAACTGCAATCTGCTCAATGTTTTTGAAGTCTTAAGAAAATCTTTTTTTAGCAACATCATCTCTTTTGGTATATTCTTCAACAAATCTTGAACTGTTTATGTTCTTTATTGTTTTTATTTATCTTTGTGGCCACCATCTGGAGATATGCTTAATCATATCAGCTTTGTTTTATTTCCAGACTTTAGTTTCAGGGAAATAAATCAGAATTTTATTGTTTTAGTGTACTGAGTCAAAAAATTAACTTTCAGTTAAAAAGTCTTGGCAAAAGGAGAGGTATGACAACAAACTCCCAAGTTAGTGCAAGATTCCCTAACATGACATCTTGGATTCTGAAGTAAAAACTTATCAACAACTAGAGCAGTTTTAGGACTACTCAGACTTACTGTCACTGACTATGACTCTTAGCCCAAATTTTTTGTCAGCAATTCTAGGCATGACAGTGGTCAACAATTGTGGTCTTGTATAAATAAAGAAATGGGCTGATTGCACACACCACTTCTAGTCCATACAGCTGGTGCTGATATTTTCTCTGCTTTTCAAAGGTTAAGATCGAACACTGTGGCAACCAGTATCTATGTGGAGTTAAGGATTACTGTTAAAATTAACAGTTTGCTAAAATTGCCAGCAATTAGTAGACTGTATACAATATAGCCATAATACTGTTAAAATTGTTACATAGAACATCTGTGATATTTAACTCCTAATTTATGTAAATAGATGACTTGGTGGCTCCTAGAAAATAGTGAAATTATGAACTTACAACAGCTGAGAATGTTTTCTATCACATTTGAACAATACCATCCCTGTACTTAACAACCTTCTGACATCCTTCTAAAGCAGCTTAGAACTTATGCACTTCAGAGAGTGTAATTTTCTAATTGTAGAGTTAAATTTAATGTAGAATAAGGGGGGGAAAAGAAAAGAACAAAAATAACCAACAAGTAGAAGCAAACCAAAACAGTAAGCAAAATACCAAAGACAGAAGAAGATAAAACCAAAATTAAAAACTCTCCTACTATGACTTCAGGCACAAAATGTTACTGAAATGTGTTTAAAGTATTTTAAACTCTGAAAAAAATGGGTATCTGGAAACTTGCTCATGATTTCTTTTTTGAATGGGTGGTGAAGATCCCTTTCATTTTGCTTTAAGATACTGTGATCAAGATACAAGACCCTTATGTTTCACTAAAAAACGAATAATAGCAATTTAAAGGTGAACACGTTTTTAAGTTGCTACTTTTGCCAATTCTGAATATAGCAGTTCTTCAAAACATGATGATTCCTCAGAGGCATTCATCACACGGTTGCCAAAATGAGCTCCAAGTGATCATGGTCATACTATAATAATGCTTTAAAGATGCCTACTTTGCAGCTTATAAGGAATAACCTTCAGGTAATCATCACCCTGAAAGATGTTTTCAAAGCTTATGAATGTTTTATTTTAAGATCATTGCTTCTTCAGTGTGATTTCATATAGAAATAAAAAAAAACCCAGAAACCTCTATGTTTAGTATGTTTATACCTTACCTAAATGTAAAATAAGAACTACTGAGTTTGCCAAGACCAACTATTCAGGTCTAAGTGGCAGAGCACAGTTGCTATTGTACACAGAGCACTATGGCAGAAAGTGGAGGAATAAATTTGAGACAATTCCAGGAACAGGTAGAACACACCTGAACTGGCAGACTAAGCCTTGCAGTCTGTGAAAAGTTCATGTGCCCTAAGCATTTATAGCTGGGTCTGTTGTTTTTAATGGATAATCTACCTGAGCTTCCTACAGCCAGTTAAGATTTGAGGATATATGATTTAGTTTCAAGATCTGTTCTCAATCCAGCTATAACAGTCTGAGTGTTTCATTTGAGGGAAAGCAAACCAATTTTGGAAAAATAAAATTAGCCCAATAATTTCATTCTCCACTATTTTCTGCTACAGAAATACAATTCTAGTAGCCTTTCAGGACTCCAGAGAACTGAAGGTGACAAGAAACACAATGTTGTGTTTCTTAAGTTTCACAATTCCCTCTCAGTTGTTTTTCTTTTAGTCACCTAAAATCCCATTAACCTGGTCTCCAGGTGTCTGAGTTTTACTAGGAGCAAAAACTAACATCTGTTTAGCATGTAACAATAGTAACACTGTTTTTAATAACACACCTACAAAACAAGCAAACCAACAAGTTCAGAACAAGCAAAAAGATAAATGAATACTTTGACCATTGAATTGGTGCAAGTGATGCATGTTCCAATCTTTTTCTCCTAAAAGCCTTGAATAATTTTTTTTCATCTTTAGAGAGACTCTAAAATGTTGATCCTTAATTATACAGGCCTTATCACTATATTTATTTTTGTTTCTAAGTACTAAGTGGTTCTGCTCAAAAATCCCTTTTTAGTTACAATTGTAACTACCATGCATATGCTCCTGAAAGAAAACATCCAACAAAATTCAATAGTTTGTTTCCTGTTTTCATTATATTCTTGGAGTGAGTTTACTTACTGTAAAATATTTCTATTGATGTAGCTTCCAACTGTTAGTTCCAGGAGTTAGGTTTTTACTGAGTAAATAAAGTACGGGAAGTAACTCTGATTATCTTGGATACTGTGAATTTCATGCTGTAGCTGTAGCTTTATTAATTCCAGTCCCATACACCTGAAGCTTGAGACTGGTTGTATACCCAAACATCTATGTATATGATGAATTACTCCCTTCAGGAAGAGTTTTCTCTTTTGTTGGGTTTATTTTTGTTTTTCATTTATTTATTTTCTTCTTTTCCTTTGTAAAGAAGATGTTTTTTATCTTGGATGAGATTGCTGTTCTACTGATACTGCTTTGGCCTTTCAAATGTAACTTACTGAGAATGGAAAGATCAAGCACAATTCTTTGTGAAATAGAAAACACCCCACATATTATCAATCGACAAAGTTAATCTCGATGGCTCAAAGCACTTCTGATGTGTGAATATTTTTTTTTCTCTTGAATACTAAATTAATAACTCCAGTGTGTCCAGAGCAACAAAGGTGATTTCCTTGTCTTTATTAACCTGTGCTTACAATCCACTGATATTTCTCCACTGGTATGGTTTAGCATGAATGGTATGTATGGATATAAATCATATTATTTTGAAACATTTAGAGAACAAACCTTTAAAACAAGACAAGACAAGAAAAAAAAAATTTAAGCCTTAAGATAAAGGGCTCTCTTTTTATAATTTTATGTGTTTGAGGTTTAAGTAAATGAAAACTTTTGCAAAACCTGCATAATAAGGATGGTAGCTGATTAAGATTTTTTTTGAACAGTTTCTCTTTTTGTAAAGTGCTGATTTGGAAAACCCATCCTTTTTATGGACACTTGCCAGTTTTGATGGATCTTCACTTAGAAAATATTTCTCAGAGCCAGGAGATTTCTCTCCAAAGTTAGAGGACCAGAAAAACAAGTCAGTTGTGGAATTCAGCCAGCTCTGGAAGTCTCACATTGATCTCTCACTGCCCTCATTCAGGTACAATTCCTCTCTGTCTCATCTCCTCCTTTTGTGGTTCACAGGTTTTGGGTCCAGACGGATGTTATAGAACTTCCTCTATAGGAGTACCCAAAAAGTTTCCGTAAGTGGAACTGTTACACATTGATTTAAAAGAGAAAGACAACTTTTTTGCAGTTTTAAAAAGGAAGAAAAATACAAAGTTGCCTTCTATATAAGAAATTTTGAGATGTTTGAATGCCTCATAGTTTCATAACTCCAGTTTCTGACCATCACTAATTACTAATTATGTGTTCACAGGGGGGATTTTGGGTACACACAGATGGGACAGTCTGTGGCAGGAGGCCAGTTTGGTTTTGCTAAGTCATGACAATAAGGTCACAAATCACAACAACTCTCCTTAACAAACAACGATTAAATTGCAGACTACAGAAAATCAACTACTTCTCAACACACTGAATATCTATCTATAGGGTGAATGCTGGATAATTTGCAAGTAGTAAAAAAAAAACAAACCAAATCCAGCCAATAGTTTAAAGTAAAATGTTTAATATCATAGATGACATGGCATACATTACTGCTTTTTTGACTTAAAGATTATGTTGTAAAAAAAAAAAGAGATAACAGTATCAGTAGGGGAGGTTTAATATCCACTGTCTATCTGTTACATAAAATCAAAATTTATTTGATAAATAGTAATATTTACTAAAAAAACCAGCAAATACTGTAACATTTCTACCTTTTTCCCCCAAGCTGTATATACTCGAACAAGTTTTGGAACTGTTGTAATCCAACATCTGTGCAGAACACAGAACTGGATAACTCAGAAGATAATCTACAGTGAAACTGCCTTAAGACATCACCAAGTCCCTTCTGCAAAGAAAGCTACATGGAGAAAAAAAACAATGTTAGAGTGACTTAGAAAACCTCTAGACTGTACAGAAAAAAAGATGAATGCTGGATGAAGAGGAAAATGTGGTTATATATACAGATCCAGGGAAATGACAACAGGATCAACACCTTAATTTAGATTTTTCCTTTAGTTAAAAATGAGGTATTGAGTCCATTATTCCCTGAATGAAAACCCTATTTAATCACCTAGATCTTCAAGACAGTTTACAGATGTAAATTAATTAAGGGGCTAGTTTAAGTTTCTTATGTACTGGCATCATGCAAACTGCTGCTGGAAATATAAATGTGACTACATTTAGATGTTACTGAATGATGTTAGGACAAAAAAGGTACAAAGATCTAAAATACTCTTGTATTCCTCTGTGATAATTAATATCTTAATGTAATAAAGAGGAATGGAAAGTATCCACATAACAGATGCATAAAATCTACTCAAGGATTTCTAATCAGAGGACTGGCATGGAATGGAAGATGAAATTTGCATTCTGAGTAAGTACTAATTGTGAAGTGATATACATTGAATTGCTTGCTTTCCAAAAATGGAAAGGCACTCATAATAGTATGATTATTAATGAGGCAATATTAGAAAGATATGATTAAAAACTGTGTTTCAGAAGATTGCTTTTGGATTTCTAAGGTACCCTGGATTTTTCTCCTTAGAGGTTCCAATTTCCCAGCTGTTTTGATTTATATTAGCAAAGTGCTCTCTTGATAAAATGGTATTCTTGTTTAAACAATGAGGAAAGAACAATATCTTTAGGGGGGAAGAAGAAAATTGAGAGAAATTCAGATTAAATTAGGGAGAATAAAAATATAATCAAGAGATATTAAGCTGTTGAGAAATCTGTTATGTGGTAAAATGGGGAAGAAGTGACAGGAAAAGCTGTGTGTAATGTCTGTTGTTTCCTTGTGGTAGAAATCTACAGAACAGACAGCATATGCTGAGAAAGAGCTATGTAAATGAGCTCAAGGTAACAGGTTTGCTACAGGAATCAGAACTAGCATGAATATTTCTGTACTTTACTACAGTGTACTACTCTTTTATTACTTAAAAGAGGACTGGTATGAACCTCAAACAACAGCATAGATGTTGCCAGAAGACTTGACTGTGGGTTAGACACATGCCCTATACAAGCATGTTAATCACTGAGTATTTTACAGAAAAATGCAAGGTTAGAAAAATTATTAGTTTGATTTTTGCATTCTCTGACCATGCAGTTTATAGAGGCACTGAGCTGACATCGGTTAATTCTTGAGCAAATGTAGTTATGGCACCTTATCCTACTTTAGTGAGCGGTCTTGGCAATATAAGAAACCCTCAAGAAAATCCTACCAAAAAAACCCACCAATCAAAACCGTAAATAGATCATCCTGAAGATAACAGTGGTTAGAAAAATGATTTAGTGTGGATGCTAAGCTTCTCTGAGTTTTCTTTTCTATACCGTCACCTGCCACTTACATAGTTTGAACTTTTAATTTCCACCATGTTGGCTGCCATTTTTCTTAAGCAATAGATAGTATACCTTTCTTTCTTGAAACAGAAATTTCTTAAAAAGGAAATAGACAGGAAGATTAGCCATTAAAATTCTGTAAGATTATACATGTTTTACTTAAATAATTCCTGTCTCTTGATAGTGCAAATCAGAAATAGATTTTTTTAAATGTCTCTTTCATTTGTTTTTCTGTTGATGCCTATTTTGCCAAAAATTTTAGCAGTAAAATTAATAATGGAAAGGTATTTTTGAGTTTAATTTTATGCTCCAGTTCTATATTGCATTGCATTTTCTGAACAACATACAATGTGTGATTTAGTCAGTTTGATTTCATACAGACAAACATTTTTTAAAAGGTACAGAATTACTGCATATAATGATCCAAAAAAATCTTGAAAGAAACGTCACAGCAATTCCTATAGTAAAACGGGAAATATTAATGATGTGGTCTGTATAGCAAGGAAGATATTCTATTATATATTTTAGAAATACATCTTTGGTGATTAGTTGTATCAAATATGGTGCTGCAGAAATTAGAAAGTTACCGTAGATGTTTCATTAAACATACATTTCTATGCATTGTATTAAAAAATCATGATCATTTAAGTACTTTTTTGCATCATAATGGTCGAGTTAGCTAGTCATTATTAAATTCAACATGTATTATGTATTGTCAGTAAATTGTTTCAGTGATCCCTTCTTTTTGCTGCTCTCATTCTGATTCACATTATGGAATTAATGGTCACGGCTCTCTCTGCCCTCTGTTCTGAGGTCCAGGGGACACACACACACAGAAGTATTTTTGGTTGGTTGGCTTTGGATTTTTTAAAGTAAGCCACCTGACAGTCATTCTTTCTTTTTATCAGAGTCTTAAAATATATTTTCTCTATGAAAATTATAGTGTAGTGTTTACAATGCTGTGTTGGTTTTCATCTCTTTTCATCCAGCTGGCAAGTCTCTCAGCATTTTTAAACCATGGCTGTGTAGGACTCACACAAATATTCTTAGTTACTATGTGTCTGTTGTTCAGCCAGTTGAGTTATTAGAAGGCTTGTAAAGGTGCAGGATTTCATCTTCCAGAAGAAGTGCCAGCACATGAGTACACTCACAACCCAGAAATTTTGAGTAACATTTAGAAATTGAAAGGAGCTCTCTTACAATTTATGACTATGTAGTGTGCAATTTGGCAGTGTTTATGGACCTAGCATCTTTATTTGATGAGCTTACAGAAGTTTTTAAAAAAGCAGATTAAATTTGTTTTCTCTTTCATATCAGTTTTCTTACAGCGTTCACCAGCATCTTCCAGGAGCATATTAAGTTGTACTCTTAGTTTATGTCACACATTATTTATTCTCTCTCACAAGAGATAAGAACGAACAGTGTGGGTGTTGCTAGAGTGTGTTTTATTCACATCTATGTTTACAAAGGTCCTCCTTCCTACCCTTCTTGAAAACTGGGACAACATTCACCAGCTTCCAGTCAGCTGGGGTAACTCTCCAAATTGCCAAAACCACTCAAAAACCATCAAGAGAGGCTTTGCAGTGGCATCAAGAAGCTCTTTGAGGATTCCCTGATGAATCCTATGAGACCCCATGGATTTAAAGAAATTCAGCCAGAGCAGCAGATCCTACACAATTTCAGGGTCAACTGGGAGTTTATCATTGTCACAGTCCTCCAGCTGAGGGTACTGAGTTCCCCTTGGTCCATCATCAATGTTGAAGATAGAGTCAGAGAATGCACTAAACATCTCTGGCTTGTCTGTCCCTGTTTGTGAGGTGACCATCCTCATACATAACAGGACAACAGAGGCATTTTCACACTGCCTTTTGGCCAGCTTCGTCTCCAGTTGAGCTTAGGCAGCGTGAATTTTCTCCCTACACTAGCAAGCAGCATCTCTGTATTCTTCCCATGTCACCTGACCTTCCTTCCATTGGGTTCTGAGTTTCTTACTTCTTCTCCAAAAGAAATACTTTCCTTTTTCATTTCCCCTAAAAAAAGGCATATATGATCAATTACAGTAAAGAATGACAGAATGCAAAGTAGCTAAAAGGACTGTTTGCTTTAATTTTTGAAATGTTATATAGAACTCTTTAAACCTTTTTGCACATAACATGTTTAAACTTTGCATTTAAGCATTTTTTTTAATTTCTTCAGACCTTGGGCACAATATAGTATACATATGAACTGGAATATATAAAAATCTTTAATTCTCATAGTTTTCAGATTATTGCATTCTAGACAAACATGAAACTGGTAACAATTTCAACACAGTTTTCTTAAAATATTATTACTTTTTAAAAATATATTGATTTTTTATTATTGTGCTTAGGCATTTTCATCTCTGTATTATATTGTTTATACTGTATTGAAACTGAATTCAGGGCTTCATCTTGCTTAGCCCACAATTCCTTATCTTTTCAAATGTTCTCCCATTTCATTTTTCCCCTAAAAAGTACTAATCAAAAATGCATTACCTTAAAATGTTTATTTAAAACTCTAAAGCTGAAGCACCTAAGTATTTACTTATGAGGCTGGCTGCATATAAAGCTGTTTACTCAAATGAATGCATTTGCAGATTGTTGAGTTTCACAGGATAATACACAGCCTGGTCTACTGGTTTTGCTTTAAGCACATTTATCTGCACTGTATTTGTCTGAAAATAGTTTTATTTATTTTAGTATCTCTGTGCGACACATAAGTGGTAATGAATTGCTTTAAAGACTCACAATCCTTGCCTTCCGTTCTCTGTTGTACAGCAGTGCTTCAGACGCTGTATTTTTGTTGCAAATCCCCTCTCTCTACCAGTGGCACTGCAGAAGCAGCCTTTCTACTTGCAACGAGATGTTCCAAAGACACAACTGGCAACCAAAGACTGAGTAGTTTGTAGCCTCTCATCTTACTCAGCGTAAGAAAGCAGTAGGTGCTGTGTTAAAACCTGAGGCTTAAATGCTGTAACACTGACAGCTTATAAACTCTTTGCAATTGCTCAAGGGACTTCCAAAAGGGGGAAAAAACCCAACAAATAATAAAAACCCCGTCAAACTGTTAGAATTGGAAACAAGGAGTGTATAACCAGGGACTACACTGACTCATAATCTCTATTCTCAGACTTTTAACATGGATTAAATTATGCTTGTGCTGTGTGTGTGAGAAAGACACAATTTAAATGATTGATCACATGCAATTCCCAAGAGAACTTGTAGGTTATTTTTCAGAGGAAGCTTAGGGAGTTTTAGAAGACATTCTTTGTCACTGTACCAAACAAGATCACAGTAAGATTGTCACCATTTAATTGGCAGGAAGGCAAAAAAGAAAAAAACCTATGTTTAATATGTTCTCTTATAAAAGGTCATTTTCAAAATGTGTTTTTTCACAAGGGCGCAAGCTCCACCAATTTTACCTCTGGCAGCTGGGGTTTTTTGATGGATTATTATCTTCCCTTTGCTGGGTTGCTGCTCATCTTTTAGAGCTTAGATATATCAAAGCTATCAATAGGATTCACAGCAAACTGTCTAACCTGAAAGTAAATACTTAGCAACTCGGCAGATGTGTCACCCTCACTCTACTTGTCTGCATGTGTCAACACACAGGTATTTTTGGATATCCAGTTGTATATAAACATCATCAAGCTATTTCATACTTGAACTGGTTTCCACTACAGATGTCCAAGATTTTATGGGTATCTTCTGTTCTCATGAGGATTATTTGAAGGAAAAGTCATTTCTGCTACATTTAGTGCTCAAAAAAAAAAGAAAAAAAAAGTGATTTGTGGCTTTGGTTTGGCGGGCTCTGTACTACACAGTGCTCATCCCTGTTTATTCTGGACAGTTCATGGTGCCTATGGCTTGCAACATAATTACAGCTCTCATTTTTTCATTTCCACATGCTTAAAATAAAAAAGGTCATCAGGGAGGCAAAAAAAGAAACCACAAAAAAAAAGAAAAAAAGCAGCACCAAAACCCAGATGAAAAAAACTCACAAACCCCAACTGAAAAAACAGAATGATTTTTCAACGATCTTAAGGAGAGAGTTACACATACTGGTTCAAAGCAAGAAAAAAAGTTGGGTATATTTGAGGGAGGAAGACTCGCTGGGATAACGATGGCAGAATATGGGGGATGTAGTGAACAAAACATTTTTCCACAGAGATAGGTGTCTGGTGCAAAATATTTTTATGCAAGGGGAAATTTGAAGAGTCTGTTCTGTTTTCAAGTTCAAACACTACCAGAAAGTAAAACTGATAGGAAAAAAAAAACTTCCCTTAAAGGAAAAAAGCCTAATCACAAATAATGGTGTTTCTACATTCTAAAGACTACTGCTGAATTTATGTTACTACATTTTAAGGTTTATGTGCACCAAAATACCACTTTTCATATGTTGTCTATAAGGTGGTTGCATGGAGTTCAGCTCTCTTCCTCCATGCAAGTTTACAGGGTGAAATGGGCAACTGAATAACAGAAACAATATGATTTCAGCAGAAGCCACTTTATTGTTCACAAAAGACCCCAATTATAATTTCTAGCTCTACTGTCCATGCACACAGGTGTCTGTCCTTTGGCTAAGCCACTTGTCCATAAGGTAGGCACACATCCTTCAGGACATCTAATTGGTCAGGCACCCATCACCACGCTGTGCGTCTCCTGTCTTGGTTTTTCATTTTTTCCGGGCAGTTTCCCAGGCTTTTCATTCCCACTTTTATCCTGTTGTTGTCTTTGTGGCCTTGATGAGCTCCTGAGAACCCTGAAAACAAGACTGCAAGTAGCTTGTTGTCTATAAACAGTTTTTAGCTAGTACAGAATGGCCGAGGTTGTGCAAATACATTGCTACACAAGTTAAGTTAACCCAAGCTGGCACACAATGTTCTTTCTAACATTCTAATATACATGTTCAAGGCTGACTCAAATTCTAAGAAATAGTATCAGACCAAATGTACACCATCTCTTATTGTACAGAGGCTCTTCTTAAAACCTTTGTTCTACCAAAGACTAGATGAAACCTGTAGGTAATGCTCATGCACAGCTTGCAGAACCTGCTTAGCTCACAGTTCAAGAAGATAATTCTACTTATGTTTCAGAGAATCACACAATCTTAGAATGGCTCGGGTTGGAAGGGATCTTCAACACCACTTACTTTCAACCTCCCTGACATGACCAGAGACATCTTTTACTGGACCAGGTTGTTCAGAGCCCCATTCAACCAGGGCCTGAACATTCCCAGGGATGGGGTATCCACAGCTTCCTTGGGCAACCTGTTCCAGTGTCTCAACACCCTCACAGCCAAGAATTTCTTCCTAGTATCTGATATAAAGCTACAGTTTAAGCTTGGAGCCATTCCCCCTCATTGTGTCACTACTTGCCCTTGTAAACAGTCTCTATCCACCGTTCTTGTAGGGTCTCCTCAGGTACAGTACTCTTCAGGTATCCTCTCTGTCTTTCTTTTTTCAGGCCAATCACAATTCCCTCAGGCTTTCCTCATAGGAGAAGAGCTCCACCCCTCTCATCATGTTGATGGCCTCCTTGGGACTCCCTCCACCTGTTCCATGTCCTTCCTGTGCTGGAGACCCCAGAGCTGAATGCAGCACTGCAGGTGGGGTCTCACAGGAGCAGAGGGGCAGTATCCCTCCCTCCTCTGCTGCCCACGCTGCTTTGGATGCAGCCCAGGACACGTTTGGCTTTCTGGGCTGAGAGTGCACACTGCTGGGTCATGTCCAGCCTCCCACCCACCTGCAGCCCCAAGTCCTTCTGGGCAGGGCTTTTCTCTATCTGCCTATCCCCCAATCTGGATTGACCCTGGTGCAACCAGGTATTTGATGTGGTACATTATCTTTAGAAAATAACAATATTCCAATATAACTTTTTGTGGTAGGACTATAGTGTGTTTCCACTATACAAAAATGCACAGAGAGAATCAAGATTGCCAAAGGAAAGTATGGACTTCCTGCTCTGTCTCCCAAGGTCTAATTATTTTAGCAGGCAACGAGAAAGAAAGGAAGAAGAAAAAGCAAGAAAACTTCAGATACAATAAAGTCCTTTACATCTGGGGAAACATACAAGGTATTGCTTGAAGGCTTAATTGGTCTTTACCAGAGTTCACAAACAGGACAGGCATTGTATAGCTTTTCTGCTTTCAGCCCAAGGGACTTGACATTTCTTTTTCAATGGCACCTCAACTTAACAGCAAAAAAAACAGAGACTTAAAACTGGCTTCTAGTAATCATTTGGTCTATCGGAACAGATCCAGGATGACATGTTCTTTGATGCACATTTACCAGTATTGTTATCAAGACATACCATCTTATGCATGCAGAGAAACTTCACTGTTTTTATTTCATTATTGGAAAACCCTGCCAGGAAAAATAACTATGCCAAAATTTATCAGTTTATACTTCTGAAAGACTTATTATCAAGGACACATTCCAACAAGGCAAAAAATTTACATAGCTGCAAAAAGAAAAGAAGCTCCCAAATCAGTATGTAAAAGGCAAGGTTTTTATTTATACAATAAGATTTTTTTATCTTGTTATTAATGCAACAAGAATTTTTAAAATTGAGACATGCCTTTTCATGTCAAAAAATGCATGGGTAAGGCTTTGTCAGGAGTTTTTCTTGTATTATTTCCTTATTAATTAGAATATTTTTATAGTTTTTATAGAAAATTACATGCAATCATCTTGTTCCATGGAGAGTTTTTGGCCCAATTCCCACTTTTCCTATGACTTTATGTAGAGAAATCAGTATTTTCTTCTAGCATTTTTTGCCTTTTACTTTGGCTACAACATACAATATTTCTATGATGATAAGTTACAACAATTTGTAACAAACTCCGAGGTATTTATTTTTCTCTAAAATATCTCCAGTATAGGAATCAGTAAACTACCTTATGCTGCACTGCTCTCAGGAAAAAAAAGACAAATAAAAGGAAAATCTTTGTGATGCAGTAATAGAATAATATGCATTTGATTAAAAAAACGATTATATATCTTATGATTTAAATTTGGATTTTATTACCTGCTGAGACATTTTAGCTTTGGAAAAAGTATCAGTATTCATTTCCATACAATGGTAATATCTACAGTTTAAAAAGAGTACATTCAGAAAACAATGTTCATACTTGGTAATAAAAAAAAAGAAGTTTCCGTTTTTAAAATTACCTTAAAAAAGGACTTCTGTGGGGTTTTTATTTGTTTATTTCAGTTGAAAATTTATTTTCCCACACAGTTTGGAAAACCTAAATTGGCATGATCTTGCCAGTTATGTCCAATGATTTATAATACATTTGTTCATCTCTTGCAAGAGAGTTTTTGTTTCCACTTTAAAGGGTCTATGTTTACCTTAATTGTCATCTGTAATAGTGAAATTCTTCCTGAATCAGTTTTTCAAGGTGTTCTACTTGTACTTGCTCTGTAATTTTGAGCTTTTACCCAAGCTTTGAACATTAACACTGGACTTCTTCAGCCAAAGCAATATGGACTGTATGGGTTCACACCTCTCTTGATATATTTGATAAAAAATAGAGATATGTTGTCAAAACCAAGACATCCACAGGTTAATTCCCTCTAGAACTGACATTTTACAGATGAGTTAAAACCCCAGCCTTCCTATAAACTTGGACTGTCTTGAATCTATGTAAAATGTCTGCCTAACCATTTTTTGCAGTAAGTAACAACTGTGGTGGGTTCTTTGGTTTTGTTTATTTGCTTGTCTTTTTGTCTTTTTTTTTTTTTTTTTTTTTAAATATTTAAATCAGC
>WBMY01018562.1:1087349-1178104 GCA_013397315.1 Donacobius atricapilla
CCTTCCCTTCCCTTCCCTTCCCTTCCCTTCCCCAGATGTTTCAATCAGGAAGAGGATGAGCAGCAGGATTTTTGACTAGAGTGACATTAGGGCACACCCATGGCCAGGCTGATGCACAGTGAGCTGCTTCTGCTAGCAAGCCCCATAATTCCAACAGAAATTATCCAATGTGCCACCAAACTTCTTATGCAGATGCTTCCTGGGACTGGACTCAAACCTGGTTGGTTGAGAAGACAAGAGGAGTGATGTGCTGAATTTTGCAAAACTGTCTCCAAGTGTCTTTATGGCTCCTTCTTGCCTGTTGCCCCTATGACATCAGGCACTTGACAATCTTGCTTTAAAATTATCTACCTGATAGGTTTGAGGAGTGTGCTTACTGCCTGAGCAACAACTACCTGATAGTCTGAGCAAAATATCCTGGAAGTTAATAATCTGTGGATAAAGTGGACCTGAGTGTTCTTACTGTTAGCACACTGTTATCATGGACATTCAAATTACTGTGGGAAAAGAGTCACATATTGCTCTTCTGTCTTAAAGGATGCAGAGAGGAAATCCATTAAACCATCTATTGGGATGGATTAGCAAGGGTTCTATTTTAGCTGTCTTTCATTCTTGATTCCTATTCTGTCTATGAGTTCATATTATTTTGAGTCTCAATCAACACTGTTGTCTTTGAAATGCTCTAGTTCAAACATTAAATCCTTGGGTTGTTACAGGAGTCAGCAAATTAAACTGCACAGTCTCCAGGATCAACAAGGTCATTATGATGGTTCCTCCTGGCCACAGCTCAAAGTAATAGAAAGCAACTTCTGGTGGGAAGTGAAGCTTAGGTAAAGGGATTTCAAATCCTGGGCTCTGGGACTCTTGCCAAATTCAGATAAATCTGAATCTGGAAGATTTAGATAAAGGTTAGAGAAGAGCTGTCAATCTCATGTGTCACTGATCATATAGACACCCTAATTCCAGATGAAATGGTCAGCCAGGGTAACATCATGCAGTCATGGGAATGCACAAATGAGCTTTATGTTTCCTTTATTCACTTCTTCCTCTGGCTTATGTTGTGTTCATCTTGGCTATAGATTCATAGGATTAATTCACTCTGTGGAAACAATTGGTGTCAGAATTATGACCAAATACTGGATCACTTTGCAGTTTTTAGAGTAACATTGACATAAATTATCAATATCACATTAATAATAATTAGATTTTTTCTTTTCTGTAACATTTAATAACCCTTTGTTTTAGTTATGCTTTCTATTACAACAGTTAAGAAAAATTGTGCAGCCAAAAATACTACAGAAATAAGAGAAACTGAACATGCACTTTACAAAATGGATTGTTAATGCTTTTTCAGTATACTGCAAAATCTTTGTATATTTTCCCCTTCTTTTCAGGTTTAGAAAACTTGCACCCCTACCTGTGTCTTGCATATGTCAAGTGTCATATGCCAAATGAAGTTTCTTTTTACTTCAACTATTTCCATAGATATCTAGTTATCTTTTCTACTTCTAGAGCAATTCCTAATAGAACATGATGATTTTGACCCCACTTCAGGAAGTTATGTCCTAGATTTTATTACACTGTCTTATTGAGCTCCAGGCTTCATGAGAGTTTTATTTGGCATATATTGTTGTGTCAATATGTGAATGTACTCAAAAATGAGGTATCTACTGGTTAGTGTATAAGTTCACATACTTCTATGCTTTCATATGCTAAGGGGTATGTTTTTACACATACTTGATTTTATTATTCCCTGATGGAAATATTAAAAGAGTTTATTATTTGCTAGGAATCCAGGATTTTCATGGTGTCTGGTTTAAAATCAATGAGGAAGTGATGGGAAATATAGTATCAGACATTAAGACAGGGTAAGAACGTATAGTGTGACAAAAATTTCCCCTAAACTCTCCAAAAGTATCTGTTCTTGGAATTAGCTTATTTGAGAAGAGTAAGAACTGTAAAACATTTGTCCCTCCCATGTCCCACTTCAAAAAAGGGGAAGAAAATCACACCTCTCCTTGGTGCCAGTTGGAGCCACCTTATTTTTTTATATGGGTATTTGTACCCCTTAGAAGCAAAAGTGCTCCATTTGTATGATAATAGTTTATTGTTCTATCTTCAGCATGCAAAGCTGCTTTTCTTAATAATCAGAACCAGCTGGCATAAGTACAACAATGATGGCAATGGGTCATGCATGCCTGAATTAGATGCAATGAGAGCCAAGAAAGGCTAATTCTTTAACTGTGTCTCACTTTTTCATGACTAAAAGTTACTGCAAAGAAAGATTACGCAATCTTGTACCCTTGAAATTCTGCACTGACATATAACAGATGCTGAAAATAAATACTCCATTGTACACTTTTTAGAAAGCTATATTTCATACCATCAGCAATTATGGTGGTGAGTAGAAGTTTTCATATTGGTACAACCAATATAACACAGGGAAAGAAAAACTGATTTTAACAAATTCAGACTAGTAGAATATTCTTAAATGTGCATGAATTTCCTTCTGAAGCAATTTTTACATACCCATCTATAAAATGTTAAAGTATAAAATTGGTAAAAATTTAGAATCTTAAAATATCCCCTTCAAAGAACTGTATTCTGGAAAGCATTTATAAATCACCACTTACATTACATTTTGTTCCTTTTCCATGCTAGTAAATGTTAGTGAGTAAGTTGCCTCAATCCTCATGGCATGGATAAGAAGATGGTTTTCATGCCTTTGGATGGATAAGTGATTTGCCAAAAGTCATAGAGAAAAAGGTAATACAAGAGGTGGTATCAAATCTTTGGGTCCTGTTCTGGAATTCACACTACAGTACATTTAAATCTGATGGCAGTACCCAGGAGTAAAAATTAAAATTATAGCAATCTTTGGCATCAATTTTACTAAAACTAACAATTTACTTCCTAAAGAGTAAAGCATTCACCAGTAGCGTTTATCTCTGGTTCATCTAATTTTAGTCCTCTGAATTGCTTACATTTGCTGATTTCAGAGGTATACATGACCTTCCAAAGGTTGCCTTTTGCCATGTATTATATACAGTACATTGTATAATGGATGCTTTTGCTTCTCCTTTGAGTGTAAGACGATAACCATGAAGGTGGCAAAGCACATTTGAAACTACCAAATTTCCCAGCAGGAAATCTTAATTTTGTGAAGCAAGAAATTTGCATTCAAGGCCAGGAACTTGTTCCAAGAGACACATTTACCAATTGCTTAACTAAGTCTCAAGCCAAACCACAATTACATACATGCATAAAATATAGTTTTGCTATTGCAGATAAACATGGTGTCATATGGTGGCTTTAGGATTTATAATCATTATTTGTAGTTATCCCTAAAAACTTGGAATCAAGTATGCTATTCCAAGCCTGTGGCCTACTATAAAAGTATGTCAGTCACCTAAAATATTAAGAAAACACTAAAGCTGTTTTGGGTAATAGAGATGATTAACATGTAGCACACAATAATAATCAAAGAGAAAGCCAAAAGAATGCATGAAACATCCTGAACCAGATCAATTTTATTTACTCTCAGATCTTCTAAGGTGTCCTGAATTTAGGTGTATTTCAGAGTGCTGAAAAACAGAATTTTACAGTACCAGGTAGGTCTGGAAAATCTAAGTAATTTGGTTGTTGAATATTTTTTAAAAATAGGTATCAGATTCACGACTATAAACAATGAGAAACTTCATGTTTTCTTTCTTCCTAGCAGCAAACTATAGGGTAGCTCTCAAATCTCTGCTGGAGACCAAACAAACTCTGTGACACTCTGCCTCAATCAGAGTTGATTTTCAGATTTGAGATTTAGATAATTTAGAAGGTATTTATTCTCACAACAATCCCTACATAGCTTCAGATGCAGCCTAAAATTATTCTTCTCATTTAATTATTGTTAGTTTGTCATTTCTTATGTGACTTCTTACCTCATGAATAGTCTCATTCTCATTAGCCGTGTGTTCACTATGAATGCAACAAAAAACAAACCTCCTGGATTGAAGCAAACTGAGGTCAAATATTAGAAAGTCATTTCTATAAGAAACACAAGAATAGATTTTTATTTTTTTAAATGGCAATTATAGAATGTACAGGCTTGTTGCGAATGGTTTGTCTTGATAGCCCTGTCTTGAACTAGGGTGAATGCATCCCTTGAAGAATATTCCACTCCTAATCTATTCATTCTCTGAAGAAAAATGAGGTGGAAAGGCATGATTTTGATTTAATTTTAAGTAGTTTTATTCTTGTCTACTATGATAGATTATAAAATACAAGTTTAAATATTGAAATGTGTGTTCCTCAAGACAGACAGGTTTATGCCTTAAAAACACTTTTAGGAGAAAAAGCAATTTTATATCACCGTCTTAATTATACTCAGGTGTCGAAATGCTTCTTTAATGGAAGCTGAGGTCAGGTTTTTAGTTTTCCTTGTGAGTGGAAGGTAGACCCTACTAAAGATTGATATATTACATAGAGTATGTTTTATTGCCTTATGGTGACTGTGTGAAAATACTGAAGCACTCTGTATTAGTGGAAACTTGCTGTGTGGGTTTTAAGTTAACAGTTGAGAGCTTTCCTTTGGCCTGATTTTCCTTGCCTTCCTTGCACTGAGTGGAAATCACACTAGTCTTAATCCCTTTTAAATTACATTTCTGATTATGGAACAGAATTGCACACAGTTCTCCTACCGAATTATTATGATGTAATCTATGAGCTTATTTCCAAGGCCAGGGTTTGGTAACTATTACCCTTCAATGACTCTATATAATAAAATTAATTTTAGACAGTATTTTGTATGTTTATCTTCTATTCTCATCTTTCGTATTTTAGTCTGTTAAAAGTCTAAGTAATAAATGTAGCTTAACACTGAACACTACCACACTTAACAAAAAAATTCTTTATCTACTATAACTTTATCCATTTCTGTGGTTAGTCACCATAAGCAACTAATAGAGCATCAAAATAAATATACATGAAATTCATATAGAATTTTAATCAGAAACAAAGGGCAGAGTATGAATGCATGCCATTTTCTCTTCTGCGTTTTGGATGACACAGAACATATTTCTTGAAGTACCACAATTTTCAAAGTTAGACATTTTAATAACTGACTATGAAACCAATGGACCTTATCCTAAGAGATACTAAAAAGCTAAATTTTGCCTACTTAGTCTTTTCCTTTTACTTCTGGTATCCAGGCACTTTCGCATGCCTGATCATAATGGTAATTGACACTGCTCAGGATCTTTAGCATTAGTCCTTTTATGAGTAATGTCTACTGGTTCCTTGCTGTATCTTTTCTTTATCTAATACTGTAGAATTGCTCTGCTAAAGAGTTTATAATCCTGAAGGATAAATCTGAACAATTACTGTGAGTCTATAATGTATGCTGTGCTTCTTATGAACCTTTGACATAGTAGGAATAGAAATACGCTGCTTTGTGAGTCAGGAACATTAACCAAAATCCTAAATTGCTGAGAAATTAAAATTTGTATATGAAATTATGACATGACAGTCATATTCCTTTGTGGTTCTGGAACATCCTGCTGTGAATCATCCTTATAGCTTAAAATCAACAATTTAAAACCAACTCATATGGAAATCAGAAGGAAAGAAAGTTTGGATCTAAAGAACATTTCCAGTGACAGTATGACAACAAAGTAGTTTGCAAATAGATTAAACAATTGTAAATTTCAGACTTATAATACAAAAAATATTTGAATAATGTGACCACTCATTAACAGCTTTTAAGAATAATGTTTTAAAAAAATCCAACAAGGTTTAGAATTTCTGAGCACAAACTTTCTACACAGAAACAGAAGAACAATGAGAGAAAAAGGTTTACATGAAGACCAAAGTACGCGTGACAAGAGATGAAGGAAAGCTGTTCAAAAAGAAACATATTTTCCAAAATAATTTTCTTTTTGTAATTAATACATATTTACTCTACTGCTGCTCTAACAAGTAGTAGAGTAAATATGAATTAATCTTTCTTCCCAAATTGGGTCTTTCCAGATGAGAGGATAATAATGCTATATATTCATTGCCCTTCTTCAAGTCATCTTTCTAAGGCTCAGGTCTTCAGTAATCTCTGCATAAAACAAGGTAAATATAATTGCTGCTGTCCCTTCTGATAAAAAACAGTGTGCAAAAGTTACTACATTTATTGTTCTGTATGTATTAGAGCCAGCAAAACCCTATTCTAGGTAAAAGACAACTTGCTATAGGAAAATAAGGTCTCTCAAGGAAGCAGTATTGGGCTGTGGGTTCTGACCTTGCTGTGCCATCTATTTGACACTATGACATCAGCTGTAAAAATAATAGTAAAAATATTCAACTGCAAAATGGAATGAACCACGAGATACTGATATTTGAAATCACACTAGCAAAATATTGACTCATACCAGAGTGTTTTATACCTCAATGGGCTTATTGGTTTGCAAAATACTTGTGCAGTCACAAATTGCTGTAGAACTGCCTTGAACTTGTTTCCCACTGCTGGAATGCACGTGGGATCTTAGTGGCACATAAAGAACTGATACACTTGTGGCAGAAGCATACCCAGAGCTGCTGCCATGGAAGAGGGGAATGCCTAGGAAATTGACTTGAAGTTAATAAAACAAAACAGGGATAAAATGCGGATTTCATTTTAAATTGGACAATGTTTCTTGCAGTCTACAATAACTTGCTCTGGTACCAGTTCTTGTAAAATTTTGTTTAAACACAATTCAACAAATACAAATGTTAATAATTCCTTCAACAACTATTGACTACTAAAAAGAATTTATTTGATTTATCCTCCAAAAATAATGGGAAGTGTGTAAGAAAAAAATAACAAAAATATTTGTGAAATTTACCTCCTGTATTTAAAGATTCAGAATTCAAAAATCAAATGTAGGATGACCAAAATAGAATAACTTTTTGCACATATATCCATTTGGAGCCAAATGAATGCTGCATTTCTACTTGTAATCGGTTAAAGTTTGCAAGTGAGCAGAAACACCAAAAATGTAGTGGTTTCACATTTGCCGAATTTGTTTTGTTAAATGTAGTGTAGTGGTCTATCTTTATACTATGGAATAGGATTAGAAGAAAGGCAAAACAGGCTCAACTTAAAGATAAAAACAGTTAGATTTATTAACACACACTAAAGGGCAAACAAAAAAAACGGCATGAAACGTTTTTAAAAGCACTCCCCTCCCCCCTACCAACAGTTTATTTTTCCATGAAACAATGTAAAGAGACAGAAAATCAGAACTCTAGGTCAGTACCACTTATAAAATAGTCTTTCATTCAGCCTTTGAGAGAGACAAGTCCCTCCTAATTTGTTTTGGTAACTTTCCACAAGAGACACAGTCTGTTTGTGGCTTCCAGCTCCCACAAAAGCAGCCCACCCGAGCATCTGCAGTTGTGAGCCTCCCAAAATGTAGCCCTTCCCATGACTACATATGGGCTGTGGACTTACACAGGGGTTTCACCTTTTAAAGATGCACAGCTCCACAACAAAGGATTTCTCATTCTTCGCTGGTGACAAGACTTCAGACATCTCATAGGATCTCTAGGTTACAGTTTCTAATTCAATATCCACGCAGTAAAATCAGAGATTACAGTTCCTAATTCAATATCCACTCAGTAAAATCAGACACCTTTGCTTGAATCCACAAAAATCATCTCCCCATTCTTAGTCCATTATTTAAAGGAATATTACAGTCCTTTACCATAAATCAAGGAGATTTACAGCCTAGAACTAACGCAACTTGTCATCTCTTCCACTTAAGAAGTCACTCTTCCTTTACTGACTTTGACATCTTCATATTATCCCTTTGCGTACCTCCAACTTGGCCTTTCCTCTCGGAGAAGGGTGAGAGTTTAAAAAAGTCTCAGTCTGTGTTAGGAAAGAGTTAACATTTCCTGCCTGTGCCTGCGGATGGCCATGTGGTCTCAGCAGCGGCATCTCTGAAAGCCTCAAATCCACGAGGTGTAGAAAAGCTCAGAAAGGGCGGCCTGGATCTTCTCTCCCCTCCACCCCTCGGTCCTATGGGGTGGGTTTGGCCCAGCCTGGGCTCGGTGCTGTTCTCTGGGGACCCGGGGCCTAGGAGGGGCATCTCCCTCAGCCCGGCCGGCGGCGTGGTGCAGGCCGTAGGATGGGCTGGATGTCAGCAGCCGTGGCTCCCCTTTCTCTGCTGGCGTCTGCTGGGCTCAGGGACCCGGCTTGGCTCCAGCCAGGGCCAGCCCCGGCACGGCTGCCCCAGCCTGGCCCTGGGGGCAGCGGGGCCTGAGCCGGACCCTGCTGCTGCCCCCACTCCTCGATCTTACCTCATGGTGAGCCCGCAGCAAAAGAGAAGTTTCCCAAAATCCCACCTGTACGTAGCCCCTGTGTCCCAGGGGTGTCCACTTGGGTTCCAATTCGCCAGCCTGGCTGTGAGTTTTAAAGCAGATCACTAATTGGTTTTTACCATTCATGCCAAACCAATGCACTACTATAGCCACTACTGCATTACAATTGTAAGACTTATTCCCTTTTGACATAATGACACATAACACAAAGAGCACATGGAGGTTTGAAGTTTAATATACACTACTGGATTCTTTTTACTGTGATACTAGTTACAAGTTATGATTTACACAGTTGAGCTTTGCAACTGGAAATGCCAGAACCACGTTTTTACAATATATGATGCAAAATGTGGTCTTTATGAAGAGTTACATTTCCCTTTTTAACAGAATCTATACTTGAATTTTAACACTAAAGGCGTGTTCCTGATTGCAACTAGTCATCATTAATGCCTACATGTGAACTGGTCATTCTGCTATGAGCTGTTTTTTTTGTCCTTTGTTAAAATTAGTCCATATTTAAGTCATTACTGAAGACTTCCTTTCTCTGACCTTTTTATGTAATCTAGGTGAATAATACTACACAACTTCTAGTGGGATAAAAAAAGTGTCTGCAAGATGGTTTAGCTCGAAAGCAGGGAGATGCCATTTTTTGTATCAAGAGTGTGTCTTCATTTGATGGTTATAGTGATAGCGAAAGAAATTAAGAAATACCACTGAAGAACATAAAAAGATAAATATATGTTAATGAAATTTATAGAGCTGGGAAGCAGCCTACTGTGAATATGTAAATGGATCAGGGTGAATGAAGAAATAATTTTTTTATACAATGAGACAGTTCAAAGGCAAGAGAATCTTGATACAGGAAAGTAGGTCCAAAAGCAGTAGATGAGGTAGACTTGATTTCAGAAAACCATTTTATCAGTCTCTGGGAAAGCTGATACCAAAAGACAAGATACTGGAAGCTCTAGGACAATCAGGAATGAACAAAAGTTTCTAAGAGGGTCATGGGAATCACAGTGGGAAGTGAAAGAAGATAAACAGGGGCAAAAGTTCCAAACTCTCTTTTGCAGTCTTTTAAAGGAAAAATGAGAACGTTATCTTTTTCTGGCATCACATCTTCCACAATAGCCATGTGAAAGAGAATCCAAGTATTTACATTCAACTTCTTCTTGCTTGTATTTTTATCCATTGATTCTGTTGGGACACATGTGAAGGGCAAAACTGGGTTTATTAATCGATCATGTGTCATCAAGCATGCAGACATCTGTGCTTAGCCTGCCTAGGCTTCTTTCCCAACTCAGTGATATCTTGCATGTCACATGACTCTAGGGCCCTTTAAAGAGGGCTTTGATGTTTTCCAGCAAAAGCAGAAGGAAAGATGTCATCCAAATTCAGGCTGTGTTCACTCTAAGAATTGTAGGTAGCTGAACTACAGCTGTTAGCTTGCTTGTTTATGATTTACTGTGTCAGGCAGCCCACCTTACTTTATCTGACTCCATTCTCTAGCTCAGCAGCAGTATGGATTGAATTTTTTCAATAATCTGCCGCTGGATGGTCTGGTTTTGAAGTTAGACTAAGCTGGGTACTAAAAAGACTCAGTTATCCAGCCTTCACTCATAACTCTTTTGGCTATGTCTTTGACATGTCTTTGACAGGTTTTACATAGTTTACTTATTTCCTCGTAGCACTAAATCCTATAAACAAGAGGAGAGGAATACCAGCATTGCATACTTCAGTTAAATGTCTCTGAAAGGGTTTTTGCTTTATTAAATGGGAGAAAATAAAGAAAGATGCAATTAATTTTGCAGTTTTCTGAAGAGAAAAGGAAGGTTAAGAAAGGATGAGGAGACATAATATATAGGATAATCTTTTGCAAGCCTGAAAACTCAGAGAGATCAAATCTCCCTCAGGATTTTATAGAGGAAAAGAATGGCCACTAAATGCAATGTCTGCATAGAGGTGGGCTATGACATAGCTGTACTCCCATAAACCAGTACAAGGATTAACTATAAATACCACAGGTTTCCATTAGCAAGGATGCAGATATTCCATGAAGAACAGCCGCTTTGCCTGAAAATGTGAATTTTCTTTGGAAAAGAGCTTCCTTTTGGTGGTGTCTGCAATCCTCTCCTTTCCAAAAAACTTTCACTTAGAATCCTCATTTTATTCCCTTTTTGAGTGTAATCCCAAACCTCACAGACAACCAATCATGACTGAGACATTCAAGCTTCTTAACTATTTTCATCTGATTTACTGTTTTACCAGTGTTGCTGATAGTGGAATAATTTGTTCCCCCTTACTTAAATGTTTCCATTTATTTCAATCCATTTCACTCAAGATTTGAAAGCCTTGGCCAACTCAAAAGAACTTTTTCATTATACTTTTTTTAATAAGTTTGCTCACCAGGTGCTTTCTCAGCTCCACTTAAAATAAATTCCTCTTTCATTTATTTAAAAACAAAATCATAAAAGGTGGGTGTCCATTTATCTGAAAATATTCTGCATGCTCATAATTCTACTTTCCCCCCAACCTTTTTCTCCCCCCATTTTGACGTAATTTACATCTGCACATTCTCAAGCGAATGGGGACAGGAGGGAAATTATTCTATTTCATACACTCTGGACTAAACGGTACATGTTCTGCTGTTTTTCACATTTAAAGTCTGGAATGCTCTCCTCTGCTTTCAAACATGTATTTGACTGAACTTCCATCAACCCCAACAGTACAACTGTACTGTAACCCTTTGTGCAGACAAAAGAAAGCTGTTAGTTGTCAATGAACACCTTGATGTATTCAAGTTTTGCAAATAGTCTAAGCTATTTTGCAAGAAAGAAAAAGAAAGAGTCATTTTAAAAGACTCCCTCTTCTACCACCTAATTTCTCTATAAAATAAGGCAGAGCTGATTTTTTCTGTGGTTAAAATGGAGAAAAAGAGTTTAGGATAACTGGCATTTTCCAAGCATATTCCATCATAACTTGTGACAGGGAGTAACCACAACTACAAATTACATAATTCTCTCTAACTGAGTTACCTGGGATCGGAGGAAATTGAATATTTTCCTAAGATCTTTTACTTTCGGAATTTAGGCTTAACTAATTCACATTGTTTTTCCTGTTATTTCCTTTACCCTCTCCAGTATATAAAGTGTGTTCTGTGCTAATCTGCTCCAGTGGCATCAGAGCAATGCAAACACATCCCATGTGGCAAAGGCAACCACTGAGTCTTATTTTCCTTTTAGGATCGAGGCATAGGCGGCAGGTCAGAGAGACGGGAAAGGCAGGCATTTCTCACAACTCAATGATTTTTGGTGAGTTAAGAATAACACTTTACATATTCACAGAAAGAAAACTCTAATTGTATTTGCAGTATCTATTGCCAGCCACATGATTCCTTACTGATAATCTTTGCTGAAAATCAGTCTTTGTCCCATCATTTTCTGAGTTATCATGTGGAGAATAGTTCAGCTGAAGTAGAAAATGCTGAGGCACGAACATCCCTGAAAGTTTATGGTCAATAAAACCGTACTTCCATTAGACACTTCCTCAAAGAGTGACACTCTGCTAATATAGACTACAAACAATTTTAAGTCTATTTAGAAGCTGCACTGGGTAGAAACATGGGGGATTTAAATTGCCCATTTTGTTTACTTTATTTGCTGAAGATCAGACTTACAGACCACTGGCTGTTTGCCACGTAAGCAAGTTAGAAATTCTCGGTGCAACTTCCCCTCCCCTGGATGATTTCACAAATCAGTATGTATTCCTAAGAGCTGCTAGAATACTACATGTTCTGTTTTTCTGTTTGATGCAACTGGACAATTGTTTTGGAAAACTACTCCTATGTAAAGTTTGTTTTAATCATTACATACTGCAACAAAGAAGATAAAGTAGTTTAAAAAGTGCAACCCATTATTTCTGTGCCAAGCAGGGACAATGACTAAAATTAAGACTGATTTTTAAATTATAGGAAAAAATGTTGGATACTGATGTTTGTAAGTATCACAAGCACTGTGCATAAACTAACAGGAGTTACAGCAACCATGGTCAATAGATAGGACACTATTTCTTCTTCTATTCACTTTATCATTAAGAACAGATTAAATAACAAAACAGCATCTTTAAATACTATTTATATGTAAAGAAAATTGGTTTTATATTTCCCAATGATTTAACAACAATGCTCATCAAATAAAGCTGTTTCCAAAATAAATTTTTGAGCTCTTGACTAAAGAGGCCCACTTAGGTGTCTGTGCTGTCGTTGTGTAGAAATTATTAAAAAAAAAAAAAAAAGAAAAAAGAAAAAAAAGAAAAAAGTTGCCTTGTGATGCTCTGCAGGAAAAAAACCCAACAAAATCCAAATCATCCACCTTTAAAATTAAGAGTCCATATACAGCTCAAGAAATATTGCACATTTGCATGCTGGTAACCTAAGTATGAAACTAAAATGAATAAAAATAAAAAAGGAGATGGCAAAGAAATTCATCCTTCCATCAGGAGAGAAGTCATGGTCCTCCTCATGTCCATTCTTCATTTGACTTTCAAATTTCTACCTCCCCAGTGTTTCCTTTGGGAACAATTACCCAGAAAAATATATTGCAATTTCACTTACAGTTGTGTTGAATGACCCACACTCCGAAGGATATTGCTGCAATTAGTCTCCAATGGAGAGTCTCCATTTTCTGCTTGTTAATAGACTTCTCCTTTGCTGCAGGGTCCCCCTGACTTTGGGTGCTAAACCTGGCTCAGAGAACCTGAGCTTCTCTATTTCAGTCAGACACTTCTGTTTGTTTCTCTAGTTGTCAGATAGTCTTCTTTTATGGTTATGTCTGTCAGAAGGGATTAAAACAATTCATTTTTCCTCCTTGCCCATTCACAAAAAGAAAATATACTTTCAGCCTCAAGTTTCACTGCTTGTTATCATTAAGAGATGTAGATGTAATCCTGTCTAATGCTGAAGCTACAAACACTATTCCAGCATTTGCAAGAATTGTTGATTTAAGTATCAATGGGCCATTCTTTTTTTTTTTTTTTTNTTTTTGTTTTTTTTTTTTTTTTTTTTTTTCCACCAGGAGAGAGACTGAAGGCCTTGTAAAAATCAACATTAATTTTGCTTGTTGGTACAATAATGCTTCTTGTTCCGTGAAGCATGTTCTTATGCCACATAACTTGTTTTGGAAAAATTCAGGGGTTTTGGGATGCTAGTTATATCTGTGACATTTCAGTTTGCTTTTTTCCAAAGAAAATCTGACAAAGTAGGTGCCCTTCCTCTAACACTTTCAAATTAACTTTAGATTCTACAGGCAGAGGAAACTATTGCTTTTTTTTTTTTTTTTTAAAGAAAATCATTTAATATAAACTCAGGCATTGAATATCGGCATAAGTATCTATGTGTAAAAGTCAAAGTGTCTAATTGTATTAGAGAGAAAAAAGATTCTCCAGTGGAGAATTTTGAAATATCTAAAGCTAACGGTCTTATAGTATTGAAACTGGTAGTTTTATCTGAGATTCCATAGAAGAGCGTTTGTCTTACTGTCTAGGTAACTTATGTGATGGGCAAAAATCTAAATAAGTAATATTTCACAACGATGAAATTTGCATAAATTTAGAAGGAATGGGAAAATCATCTACTATATTTAGTACAGGAAAATGATTACTTCATGCCACATTAAATAGCTACTTTTCACTATTGAAAAAAGTGAGTAAGAGTCAAATAAGGAACTATATAGACAGGAACCAATACTATGGTTTTAATTGGAAAAAAATCTCAGATTGATTGATTTTTTAAACATTAATAGTCACATCTCAGAATAGTATCTTGGATTTTTCCCTGCTTAAGGGTATGACCTAAAAGTAAAGGACTTCTAAAGAATTGAGGACAGACTTTGACTATGTAATTATAATGTCTGATCCAGTTACAAGAAATACTGCAACTAAAATGGTTGCTTGCTGAAGGAAGTAATAAATAAAAACTAGAATTTACCATTCAACACTCCAACTTACTATTTTAGAGGAATAGTTTTTTTTCCATATCAGTTTTCTAATAAATCAATTTCAATAAAGCAACAAATTAGGCCATAAAATTTAAAACTAAATAGGTCAGAATCTTATTTCTTATCTCAGCAATGAAATTTTTGCAGTAACTGATCAAATAAAGGCATGATCTTAAAAGTTTTCATGTATATTTACAAAACTCTAACTTATCTTTATGGGAGTCACATGGCTAAACTCTTCTGTAGCACCTTAAAATGTGCTTGCTCTGTGGTGTCTCAGAAAATGAACTTTGCATCCTGTAAATAAGGTTGCTCAACAACATGTGTGAGGTTAAATAAATATATCACTGTAGGAATGCTTTATTACCCATAAGAGATAAAAATGCATTGCCTAGAGTCTGTTTCCAGTTCTTGTGTGGCACCAATAAATTAATCAGATCTGCTTTGTTATTTTAACTGCACTTGATTAAATGTGCAACAGAATAAAAGGGGAGTTTTAAAGGAAATATAAAACTCCAAATGCAATGAAACAGCAGAGGAAAAGTATCTCATTTAATCCACAGGGCTCTGACTGAAAAAAAGTAGACGTAACAGTCCTTTGAGATTTTTGAAGAGAGGATCTAAAGAGCAAATTATTGACCAAACTGTCACCCCAGAGAGTCATTTAAGGCAGGACATCAGGAACATTTGCTTTAGTCCCAGTGTCTACACACAGCAGACCAAATGCTAATGAGCATGGGAAGCACAGTCAACTTAGATAAGGTAATATCCGCATAAGAAGAATGTTAAGAGAATATCCACAACATTATTCAACAGTTAGCTACTGTTTAGGATAACATTAAATAATATATAATATTAATTTTCCTTAAGATTTATTTGATGATACATTATTCAATGATGTGTTGTCTGTCCTTATTTTGTGCATATATTTAATCTGGTATTTAACTATTTAGAACAATCAGAAATGACAGCTCACAGTTTCAGGATATTGTGTCCCAATAACTGTCATGGCAGTGTCCTTATTTCTAACATATCTTTATAGTGCAAATCATAATAATGTTTATTTGAATGAACATTGTTCTTCTAGGAACAACATAAACCAAACTGTATATTCATTAAACTGGTAAGAAAGATTCAGAAGTTTTTTTTCTGAATGGGGAATTTAAAAAACCCTAACTTGGAAATGTAATTCTGTAATTATTAAAAATCAGCAATAATTAGTGTTTGCTTAGATGTAACTCAATGGAAGCTAATCAGAATCCTAATCTAAGGGAAATTACTAACATCATATCATAACATGAAAAAAGTCATACTGATTTGCTCCATCTATTCTGAAATTATCTAATTTTTCTGAAAATATTGAAGAAGTATTAAACAAACAGCAAAGAGGGAATTCTATTATTAAAGAAGAAAATAATCTACTAAACCACAATTGTTTTATCCTTGACTGTGTCATTTTATAAAAATTATCACATTATGAAAATTATTTTACCTTTTGAAAAAGCATATATGCAGTATGTAACTTTTTCCTGTATGGAAAGTGCTGCTGTACTGGGACTTCTATTGTCTTTTCTGAACTTTGGATCAAAGAGATTAAAAATGTCTCCTTCACTGGGAATAATATGATAATAGAACGTTCTCTGAGGGTGATCTGTCTAGTTAATTTACAGACAGAAAACATGAGCAAAAGCTAACAATTCACAATGCACATTATCAATGTTCTTTCATTACTATTGCTTCTACACATGTTAAAAAAATCACTTTTTGTGTTGAACATTATAAGTAGTTAACAGTTAACTGTTGTCAAAATACACTTCTACATTTTGGTCTGTACAGTTTCTTCCATTGGGATTGTACACCCCAAACCCAAAACATCAGGCTTCAAATTTTTGTCATGACAAATTCTTATGATCTCCTAATGAAAATAATTTCTCCTGGATTTTTGTTTTGTTTTTGTTTTTGTTTCTTTGCTTTGGTTTGTTTGTTAGTTTTCTTTTTCTGGAACTGACAGAAGTCCCAAATAAGTTGTTTTCATTTTTCAGAGAAAATTTCTTGGAAACCTCAGCTGAAAACATATGCTGTGCAAACCACTTGAAAAACATCTATCCTCATGTAAGGAAGACAGCTGCAAAGCATGCACCTGACCCCTGGGAAAGAGGAGGAAGAAGAAGGACCAGACTAAAAAGCAAGTAGGAAGGCTTTGTCCCCAGATATTTGCTTTCATACTACCTACAATCCCTTTTGAGTAGTATCCTAGATGAATTCCAAGCTCTTTTGGATTTAATTAATCAGTCTTCAATATTGCCTGTAGTAGGATGACAAAAATCATACACTAACCAAATTGGCAAATAAAGTACAATAGACGACATACAAATGAACTAACCTCTAGGAAAAAAAAAATAAAAGAAAGTATAAGTATGGAGGGGTGTGTGTACAACAGAGCAATAACAAGAATTTAAGCACACTTTTACCAACCAAGGAGAATTCAGAGAACAATCCAGTTTTAAAGTATCCATAGGTGGTTTAATGTCAACCACCGCACTCAGGTAGAGAGTGTGGCAGTTGACAATAAATTGAGATTTATTTAATGTTGTGGATTCCCCTATACATATATATAATTACAAAAAGAAAAAAGAAAAAAAAAACCCCACATTTGTATAAAATACCTCTTCAGTTACTTACTGAGAAAATTTGAAGTAATTTATATCCATGTACATTTCTTTCAATTCTACCTTACAGAAGAATGTATTTTAAACTCAGAGCTGTAGATCAAAATACATGTGAAGGCTGATTAATTTTCTTTCATCCAATGTACACCTGTGCAGCTTTGAAGCCTTGGTACCCTTACTGTTTTGCTGATATCCACGGATTTTGAGGACATCTTAGCTATATTTTGGTGTCTTTGATATTTCATGTGTGTTTTAGATGGCAAACCATCAATAAGAGCATGTTAAATCTTGTTGTTTGGGTTTTTTCTATCTAACCTTTTAAAAAACACATTATGTCCTGGTCTGCTCAGTGGGTTTAGGAGGAAGTGCTTTATTCCACTCTAGACTGTCCACAAAAGAAATAACATTCTCAGGAGGTTCAATAACAAACTTTTACTTATGACTTCCCAACATTAAGGTAGAATAAGCTACGTGGAAAATCTTAAAAACAACATCTAGAGAAAATAGGGCACTTGACACTTTAACTTAGCCAACTTTAATTTATCCAGACACAGTTATGCACTCACTGAGGCATTGACTGCAGCTTTTTAGTCTATCTTACAATATACTTTGAGAAGTTAGGAGAAGGAAGGAAGGAAGGAAGGAAGGAAGGAAAAGTTTTAAATGAATCAGCCAGTTTAATGATTAAAAGAATTTATTAAACAACCAAAGTAAAATTGGAAAAAGCCACAAGCAAAACAGCAATATCTCCCCAAGAGGGGAGTTTTCACACATGAGCCAGTTGTGTAAGGGAGGACACTAGCATGATAAAAAGCACCATCCTTCCTCAGGATCCACTTCTTATATATAAGGTAGTTTTCATTCCTATTCTTAGAGATATGGACAGGTGATGGACAGTTCTCTTGACCAATGGGATGGGGAGAGGTGTCAACCTTCTCCCCCAATCCCTGGCCTTTGTAGGAATACTATATAATAGAGTCAGACCCTTTTAATAAAGTCAGTTCATGTCTTCTGATTGAAGTGAGTGTGTGTGTGTTTGTGTGTGTGACAAACAGTGTCACTTGGCTTGGGCAGTGAAAATCATTCCATCACACATAGTTCTTTTCTCCATTTTTCTCACATTTATACAGACAAAACCCAAAGAAATTCTTGTTCATTGACCTTACACAGTTCTTAATATGTGTTCTCCTATTCGTTATTGATCCATTCACCTCTGATATTAATTTGGTCCTCTTATCAATCTTTTCCCAGACCAGGTGTTTCCAATCCCCCCAGGGGGTGGTGTTTCTTAATGGTCATTTATCTCCTCTCTATCTTCTGGCTACTCCTAATCTGCAAATTTTGAGTTCATCTCCAAATGTATAAAATTTAAGCTCATCAACCCCCACCCAGTGAACAGAGTCTTAGGAAGAGAAACTTCAATTCCCCTTTTCCAGCTTCAGAAGTGCAAGCTCATCCTTTGTCTTCCAACTCAGTTTGTATTTAAGTATAAATCACAGACAATCCCTCATGGCTGCTGTCTTGTGCTGCATCTCCCAGTTTTTCTGGAAGTGCTGGAGGTCATTTAATGTAGAGGAATAATACAGTGACATAGAATAGACAGAGGAGTGACAACTCATACAAATAGGGCAGCAGATTTGCTCCTTTTAATGCCTTTATTAGGATTAGCCTGGGTTGGGGGCTAGACAGGTCAAGCACACATCGCTGCTGCTACTGCTACTCCCAGGAGCGACCCGGAGAAGAAGGTAGGTAGCTTTGTTGGCCAGAATGCAGGTAAAGCCCAGACTTCTGTCCTTGCAGCAGCATCACATCGCACAGGAGGCTCAGAGGTCCAGAGGTCTCACCACTGGTGTTATCCTTGTAGGTTAGGGTGAGGGGCAAGACTGCCCAACTTCGGGAGAGGGTAGTCTTGCTTCTGCACATCCTGTCCATGTTCTTTGATTGTCCCTTGGGAAATTTAGTTCGATAATGTTCTCCTATTTTTAGGCAGTTTTTCCTCCCAGTTGGCATCGGGCTCCTCCATTTGCATATGCACCCTGTTCCTCCTCCACCTCCTGGTCACCACGTTGGGAAGCAGCAGGGCTCGAGGACAGCCCTGGGGAAAGGGAACAAAACAAAAGGTGAGTGATAACCAGGGATTACAACATGGCTAACAGGGAGTGAATACTTAACAAGGAACATCAAACCAACAAAAGGTGTTAAGGAGTGCCTGGTTCAGGCTCATTCATTTCAGCAACAGCAAATAATGTCGAGGAACCTGACCAATGAGAAATGTTTTTTAGTTGGAAATCACTGTTTTAGATCAGATCATGTCTTTGTACCACTGCAAAGTAGCAAGCCAGCTTTTGATATTTTTCACATTACAGACAACAGCTTGCCTTTGTCCTCATTTTTAGAAGATGGATTTTCATACAGAAAGGTGAAGCATTCAAGTAGATTTACTATGTCCAAAATTTTTCAATGTTATATACAAATATTTTTCTTAAAATAGAAATGTAGAAATTATATTTTCATACAATTTTTAAATAAGCCCACAAGTTACATCTGTCCTAAAATATATTTATTCATGCAGCACTGGAAATAGCAGTACCTCTGTCTGAATGCTTTCTGTGTAAAGGATCTATATTTTCATACTTACCTTATGTAATTTTTTTATTTTATATTTACTTGGTTCAAAACTTACATTAAAAGCAATTGTAAAACATTAAAGTTTAGACCTGATATAGAAAATACAGTGCTTGTAGGTGAGAAAATTATTTTCCTGTGATAAGGAAGCTGACACTCTCTCTGAAATTGCTTTAATTGCTTTATAAAACCAGCTGTTTTTTCCATGGTAATTTTCTCAATGAATGTTTCATCCTTTTGCCAAGCTACCACTGACAGCATTAGTTGCCTTCTCAAAGTGAAAATCTTTCTTCTTTCCTGACCATCTGGGTCTTCTGGACCCCATAGCTTTCCACTGTTCTACATTTCACAGTCTAAATGTAGAATAAACAGATTGGCTATATATCAAAATCCTCCTCCACACAAAAATAAATAAGTATGTAGTTCTATAAAAATATCTATCCAACACAGATTTTCGTGGACTTGCCAGTAGCTCAGGAATAAGATAAGGACATTTAAGGAGAATCATCTGGGGTCTTTCATAATTTCCTCCAAGTTATAAATGCAAACACATAAACCCCCTTTTTCTTTTATGTCTCCTTTTTCAGATAAATGCTACATTTTCATGTGCATAAAAAAGTATAGAAAAAAGATTTTCCTGTGAGATAAGTTTAATTCAAAATCCACTGTCTTTTGAATTGCATTGTTGAGTCTTGTATGTAAGTTCTTTTTCATGTCTTTTAGATTTTTTCTGAAGAATTTGTTTGGTTTAGGAATGAACAAAAGTTAAATTTATGTAAGTATTCCTTCATTTTTTTCCCACTGTACTTTAATTGGTAATAAAAAATACTGGCTGAGGCCTGATTTCCATAGTTACACTGGCTTTGCCGTGCCATGGTTCCATTTACTTTAGTAAAGTTACATTTAATTTGCATCACTGTAATGGAATTATTCTTGTCCGGTTCTTTTCCAAATGTGTATATGAAGCAACTAAACAAGGAGTTGAAAGTCCAGTAATAGGAAGTATGCACTCTTTCACTGTGACATTTTAAAAATTTTATTCAAAGCTGGGGAAAAAAAGAAATTCATCGTTGGCAGAAACAGTCTCCCACTTACAACTTATGTTCCGTTACACAAGTCTGAAGTGTCCAGGAACCGTAATGTCTACTTATTTATCCAGCTGTTTTCTGGTGGGGTACTTACACTGGCAGATTTAGCTGCAGTTATGAGATGAGACTCACCACCTGTAGCAGTCATGGAGGAAAAAGCTGCTATGGTCATCTTCATTAACTCAGGAACCTGTCATGGGACATATGTTACTCTGAGAAAGGGTAGATACTCAGAGTGCTGGTTATGACAGTGTATAGGAAACCCTGGGATATATCTTATGTCTGTTCTACTGTTACGTGATAGTCATAAGTTGGAGACAGAAGTCGTGACTCAAGTCCACTTGATAAGACACACTGCCTGTTTTATTGTTTGGAACCTTCTTATATAGGGAGCACAAAACTCCTGGATCTAGACACTGACTGGTCTTAGTCTTAGCCCTGCCCAGCTCCTTGACCAGTGACTTGTCTGCTCTCTGGGCTGGCTATGACTGGCTGAGGTCTCTATATGAGTTCTATTATTCACCTAGGGACTTGTTCCTAGAATAAGTCAGGTTAGCTGAATTGGATTTCTTATGACCAGATTTATCTTGTCTAGCTAATAGACTAGCTGCAACATTCTGCAAGTCAATACAGTCTAAAAATAACCTCAAGAGATGGAAAAAACAAATTCAAATCCATTAATATATTGCAGTTAAAAGTATAAAGGTAAATTACTAAAAATTCCTTACTATGTGTGTTTTTAAATTCTGTTACTTCAATAGCAGTTTTTTTAATAGATTTGTTTCCATGCAAGCAGAGTCTGTTATTTAGTAGAAATGGTCTAATTCTGTACCTACATGTTCAAAGAACCTGCAAGATAGAATAAAAAATGTATCTGGAACATTGTCAACACTTTAAATACATATGAACTGTTTTGACATTATGAAAAGCTACGAAGGGCTTGAGGAAAAGAGGTAATGGAGTAGAAGGCTTCTTTCCTAGTCTTCCAGACATTTCCATTTTAAGCTTAGAATAAGAAGCACATTACTAGATCAGCCTTTTTAATTATTGGTCCATTATCTTGGAAAAAATATTATTTTCCTAGAAGGAAAAAAGAAAAGAAGTGCCCAAAATGACATCCATGTTCTCTGTGTCTTCATGTATCATCTGATTCTAGCTGATCTGGTCCTTCAAAAGACTGATCAAATTAAACTGCTTGAATCAAAGGATGTTTTCCACTAGGTTAAAAAAAATTAGGTAAATATGATTTTGGGTTATAATTAAAGTCAAACTTTTGTTCAAAAGTATAATTCAGAATATATGTTTCATAATGAAGCATGCATATCTGTGTTAGCTATATTTATGCTCATCGGTATTTTGGGAGAATTATTTTTTTCTTAGAAGTTCCAAATTTTGCAGTCTTTTAATTGTAAAATAAATGAAATAAATGATGATTGATGATGATGATGATAAATTAGACATTGGGTATGAGGAACTGATGGTTTTATTTCTATTTGATTTGATTATTTGGGGGTTTTTTTTGTGGTTTTTGGGTGGGGTTTTTTTGTTTGTTTAGTTGGGTTTTTTGTTTTGTTTTGTTTGGGTTTTTTTTTGTAAATAAGATCTTGAACTTAAGAAAACAGTACCAGAACTTAAGAAAAACCTGTGTGGAAACCACATATATTCTTCTTCGCCTGCGGAATAGCATGGGTCCTAATAGAAAGCCTGTGGATTAATTTGCTTTATGTGAGCCAGGGAAACTCTCCATTTACATTTATGTAGCTTTGATTTTCAGCCTGAGATGTTTTGATTTCTAAAACTTAGTTCTCACAGAATGTAAGCAAAAGAAGATGTTTTTACTAAGTCTATCTTGTTTTCATTCTTTCCTTAGAGGTAGAGAGAATTTGATGTCTCTGTGTTAGCCAGTGTGATTGAATGGGTGTTACTTCTAGCACCAATTAGTTTATCTCTGGCGACCTAGTATATATAAGGAGGTCAGACTCTGAATAAATAGTTCTTTAGCCTTCTGACAAATTCTGGAGTCGTGTGGTCTGATTTCATGTCCTACAGCGACACATTTACATTGCAAATTAAGGCCTCTATTTTTTGCTACCTCATAATTCCTACTTGGGACAAAGCCCTCCTTAGCCTGTAGTTTCCCTGCAGCAAAACAAGATGTGCATCAGATGCAAAGCATAACTGAAAAATCAAAAAGGTATGATACAAAAGTAGAAATTAGGCTAAGTGACCAGGAAATAGAAGAAGTGCACAGAGACAAAACCAGAAACCCTGAAATGTAATATAAGCTTCAATTAGAAGACAATACAAAAACAAACAGGAAAAAAAACTCTACTTATATGTTAAAAGGAAGATAAAAGCAAAAGGATAGGAAAGTTCATTTATCACTATGACTCTTAAATATTTACAAATGAATCAAGTTGTTTGAAATATTCAACATCATGCTTCCACCTTCACAGGAAAGAGAAAGCAACAAAGAAAGGAACAAGGAAGAACACTGGAAGTAACACACCAGCTGGCATAATTTTATCTTCTTCAATATTTTTGGAACAAGTTATTAAACAGTTTGCAATAAACAAAACCATAAAGAAGTGGTAACAATAGGACACAGTCAATACAGACTTTTCAAGAGTGTTCAGTGTGAAACTCCCTACTCCAACCCAAACACTGACATGATGTAAAGGATAGTCAAGATTTGTACTAAATCTGAAAAATGAAAGAACGGTTAAGTCTACTGCTCACAAGCACAGAAGGAGGACAAACAAAGTGCAGATGCATTTTAGGGCATGCTCAGGTCAACATTTTTGAAAATGCCATAGTTGTTGTAGCAGACAGAAAAATTATACCTTTGTGGATCAAATTAAGCTGGTTTTAGAAGGATTGTAAGTTATTGAAGACAGGATCATAATATAATCTTTTAAAATTTAGACTTCCAGTTAAAAAAAAAAAATACAACATAAAGGAGAATTTAAAGACCCATATTTAAGAATGTGAACTTGAATCAACTAAGAGAAAGAAGAGAAAATATCTACCTATGTGTAAATAAGACAAAACCCAGACACAGAAAATCAACTCCATAATGCTACTAGAGAACTTACATGTACAGAGAGAAGTCTGAAAGTTTTCTCAGGTGTGGTCATCCACAGTGTCTAGTTTTGACCCTTACTGTTCACAGATATTTTTAAAAATGGGAAATTTTTGTGAGAAGAGCCGAAAATTTTAAATGACATGGCTTAGTAAAAAAAAAGCTGGAATAAAGGCATCAATTTCAGTTTAGAGAATAAAATAGAGAAGGCATTTATTTTATAGAGCTCTCATATGGTGTTGGTAAAAAAATGTTCTTTTGGCCTTTGTGAGACTCCTTCCAACCTGTGGTTGTGTTCTTCAGAGGTCAGAATCCTGGCTGGTTTAGTCTGCACATCAGTGCCTCTAGTTCCTTGAATGACATTTTGTAACTTTCCAAGATACAAGATAACATTCTGCTAGTTGGAGCAAAATGGTATATAGTTCAGATAGTCCGCTTAAATATCATTATAAGCCCTTTGACTCAAACATTCAAACAGTCTATTTATTTCTCTTCACCTGACATGAAAACCACATTAAGATTTCTTGATTCTCTGCCAGTTTTATAGTCCGACAGAAAACACTGGCAAGAAAGAATATTTAGCTGATCATAGGCACTCACTTCCTGGACGTGTTCCACAAGATTTATCTGGAAACTGGCTGGAAGCTCAAGAATGATGTCATCTGTGTTTCATGTATCTGAGTCTATTGCACAGGGAGACCTTAATACTCTTGGTGCCAAGTCTTGCAAATGTTCAGTCACGCATTTCACTTCTGCATGAAGCAACCAAAAACATCAGATGAAATTGTCTGTTCATCAGAAGTGAAATATTCACACCTCAGTAAGGAGCCAAGAAGAGATCTGGGATTGGAGCAACATACAAAGGAACTGCACATTATGTCGAATATTCACCCACAGTCTGATAATTTCTTACTGTCTTTTGGCATGTAACTTTGTGAATGGAACAAGAAATATCCATTATGGAACTCTCTCCAGCTAGTTTTACATTTACCATTCCTATGCAATTTCATAAATTAGGCCTGCCTGACATGTTACAGCCACATCTCTGAAAAGTCACAGAATCAGAGAATATTCTGAGTTGGTGGGATGTAACAAGGATCATCATCTTAAGTGAACAGCCCAAAGAGGGGGTCAAACCCACACTGGCATTATTAGCACAGTGCTCAAGTCATTTTATTAAATCACAACCATATATGTAGCATCTCAGGAAATTATAGAGTCTGTATTACTTTCTTTTGGAAATAAACCCTTTTGATCAATACAAGCATGATGCAAATACCTTGTGCATGCATTCTTTTGTTTTAATAAATATTTTTGTTAAGTATTTTGCATAGAAAATTTACCCATGTTAAAATATTTTTAATTACTCTTATGCCTATATTTATCATGTTGTACTTCGCTATTTCTGGATTATTTTTATATTCTGTATCAGGTGAAGATAATACTGCAGAGGTGTAGTCAAGTCTGTGTATGTCAGGGACACTCAGCTGAGCAAATGACGCATCTGAAAATTCAGGTCTATACCACTGAGAAAATTCATTGGGACTATATCTTCAAGATAGATATTGCAGAGAGAAATGGAAATCTGTAAGAAGACACAGATGATTCAAAACATAAAATGGCTCTGATATGAAGAGAAACTGAATACACTAAGATACTTCTAAAAGCCGTGGAAAATGGAGACAGATCTATGCAAGACATTATGAATGGCAGATACAGTATGGTGCACTAAGATACAGTGTAGGGTAACACAGCTTTTGAATGCAAAAAGAAACACAAAAGCTATGGAAAAGACTATTTTAATTTAAGAAGAGCAGAAAGGGTCAAATCTGAGGCAAGGACACAATGCTTGCAAAGCTGTTTCACTGTTTCAGCAGTGAGAATCCCCTTCATATTAAGTGTCTCGTTTTGTTCCAGGTATCAGTAAGTGCTGTCTTCTCTCTGATACACTTTTGTAACCACTACTGATTTTAACAAAAAAAGAAGTGCATGAAAAATACTAGTCTTTTATCAGAAAATAAAATGTGTAAGACATGGTCCCTAGTGGTTTTGCTGCGGGTTTCATTCATTTGTTTGGTTGGTTGGTTGATTTTGCTTTGCTCTTTGTCCTGAAAGAGAACAAAAGTACATATAAAATCAGAAAGCAATAAAACCAAAATTCCAGAAAGATACATATTTTTTTAATTTCACATGATGCTCTTTTCAGGACAAACATAATCAAGCTGTATTTTTCTAGTTTTCTACTTGCTTATATGGGAGGCTTTTACGAGTTTCATGTTCTGTCTATTGCCAAAGATTATGCTATAAAAGCCTTATGACAGTCAGGTCTGTTGAAGAGGAAGTAGTCTTGCTTAAGGAAGGGGAATTTTTTTTCCTCTGTGTTTCAGATTTTCTGCTCTTTATCCTTCCATCAAGTTCAGCTGCTTCTTGCCAGTTAGCTATTTCAGATGGGTGACAAATTTAGCTTCCTCTTGCAAGAAAATGAAACTTAACAAGCTGGATCTAGACATCTAGGCAAATTAAAACACTGAAAGCCCTGACAGGATTTTAATCTAGAGTAAAAACATTCTCCTAACCAAACATAATTTCATAGTATTAATGGTTTACCACAACGACTTCTATTTTTTTAACCAAAATAATTATATGCCCTATCCCTGGATTTACATTTTGTTTTGACTTCTTCCTTTTCTTTTTTTCTTGAACTTATTCCAGAGCCCTTTGTATTAAGGCATATAATGACAATATCCTTTGTCTTTTGAAATCCACAGATACATGTAAACAGATTTTCAGATTCTGTTGCCATGTTCCATTTAAAAGTCAAAAATATTCCTGGGAATACAAGAGCAGATATTTCTTGTTTTGCTGCCTTTTTCTTGTTTAGAAATCATTTAAAAGCTGAAATTTGTATATTTTCCATTGAAATACTCTAAATTATTTACTTTTCCCATTCCATTTTCTATAGTCTCTCTTCATCTATTCATATGATTGTCAGCTCCATAGAAAATGCCCTCAGTTTTCTGTTATATTCAATTTTTCTTCTGAGGGAAAAATAGCCTTTTCATAAAGTTTGGCTATACCTAGTTCTCCCTATATAATAGCTTTTCAATATTTCATCTGAATGATATCTCTTCTTTTTTTCAAAAAAAACCTTCCAGCTAAAAATATTCCTTTAATAAACCCCAGTCAAGAGGAAATGGGACCTTGGCTATGTTAGTAAATGCATAATGAATCCAGATTCTAATTGAATTGAGTCATATTTAATTAAATAAATATAAATAAATATAATAGTTGCAGTTGGAAGGGACCTACAACAATTATCTGGTCCAACTGCCTGAACACTTCAGGGCTGACTGAAAGTTAAAACACATTAAGAACATTGTCTAAATACCTCTTAAACACTGACAGGCCTGGAGCATTGATCACCTCTCTAAGAAGCCTGTTCCAGTCTTTGACCCTCTTGGTAAAGAAATGTTTCCTAATGGCAAGACCAACTCTCCCCCTGGTGAAGCTTTGAACTACTCACACAAGTCCTATCTCTGGATACCTGGGAGAAGCGACGTCCTTGTCTCAGAAAACCATAGAGAGAAATGAAGTCACTCCTCAGCCTCCTTTTCTGCAAACTAGACAAGCTCAAAATTCCCCTCTGCTCCTCACTGGACATTTCCTCCAGCCCCTTCCCCAGTTTTGTTTATCACCTCCTTTGAACACAATAAAGGACCATCACATACTTCTTAGATCATGAGGTCCTGATCCACGGCTTGTGGTGAGGCTGCATCAACAGTGAGTACAGTGTGAGAATCACGTCTTTTCCCCAGCTGGTCATGCAGTGTTTGATGCACTCCAGGATGCATTTTGCCCTTTCGTGGGCTGCTTCCCAATCACTCCTGCTCCAGTTTGTACTTGTGTCCAACATTATTCTATCCTGGGTGCATATTCTGTCATTTGTTCTTGTTAAATTACATGCCATTATTGCTAAGTCATCATACTAAAAATGAAGATTATAATCTTTATCAGGCTCCTTCATTAGCTTCCAATTATGTTCATTCCCTCACTGAAATGTAGTTTAGCACAACTGAACATATAATAATTATTTCAGAGGTAGACTTGGCAAATTAAATAGTTCAATGATTATATATCATGATAATATAGTGCTTACTCATTAACATAGTGAAATAAAGTACAGAGCTTGAGACACAGAATTTTTAGCAAAGTGCAGATTTTTCTTCACAGAACTAGTCTGAGTATTGCAAGGGACGAGTGAGTGCCTGTGGTTACACCCTAAAGCTCCATGTGGCTGGTTCTAAAGGAGGACATGGACCTCCCCAACCCACTCCTTGAAACCTTGGATCAGAGCGGCAGTTCCTGGAAAGTCAGGAACCCCCCTAGAGACAAAGTACAGTCGAAAGTGCCCTTTTGTAGAAAGTATCTTCCTAACATCATCAACAAATTAAGAGGAGAGTTTTCCAGACTGTTTTATCTTTATGCACACTTTGGATATTTCTGAAAATGCCCCATCCTACACATAGTGATAGGAACTTTTTACAGGGTATTACAAGACATCATGGACATCATCTGGCAAGGCAAGGAGTAAGGGAATATTTTATTCAAGCAATGTGTTAAGCCCATGTTGAAAGAAACTAAGAGAATCTTCTTTCTTGCAGCCTCAGAGAGCATTATCTTATGCAAATAGTCAAATCAAATATATTCTTTATATTAAAATATTTTAATTGTTAAAATTATAAAATCCATGGAAACTGTACTTGTTTTGAAGATAAAATGCCATATCCTAGTAGGCAAAAAGATCTGTGACTTAATTCTGTTTAATTTGCTCCTTTGAAAGAGTGAAAATATCTGCCTTCAGAAGACTTGAGGTTAAAGATCCCAGGAGACAAATGTTCCTTCCTGCAGCTCAAATGACCACAAGTGGGTCCGTGTTCACAGCCCATTCCTGTGCCAAGTGTTGCCTTCTGAGCAGAGTCATTCCATGCAGCCCACGGCTGAGTGTGTGGATTCCTTCTGACTCCACCTCACAGCATTTCTAAGACGAAGGGTCTCACACCTTTAAAGGAAGGACTGTGGCAATTCTTTTCTAGTTGTTGTATACAAGAGTGATTTGTAGAATTTTTGTTTGTTAGATCTCCTAATCTAAGAGTATATTGATCAATATATCATGACATATAAGTTAATTACTTAAGCATTTGAACTTTAATACCAGCAGGGGTTTGTGCTATTCTACACCACTGCATATGGGATATAGAGGCCTTGGTCAAAGAACAGTAAAAATTTGAGGCCAGACCTATCCCTGATTATAATGTCATCTCTAAACCTGGCTCTAACCTTAATCTTAAACCCAGATTACATTGACTGAAAAGAATCTACCCTACAAAATAACAAGAGGCGCTTGGAGAGGCCTTTCTCATCCTTCTTGTCTGGACTCTTTATATCGTCTCAGACAATAGGGGAACTTTCCTTTGCAGGATCACTACGTGAAAGGTGAAGACTCATCTGAGTTTAAACTACTAAATTTTTTTATGTCATGGCTGGATGGGGTGCCTGCCAATGTATTCAGGAGAGGGAGGAGGTGACCCACAGATTCTATCCAATATAAATTCCTGAGAAAAACCTTTGGGTAAAACGAGATGGTGAGAAAAAGATCTGCAGACAAAAGAGAGAAAAAGAATTCTTAATTCCCGTCCTGATTCTTTGTGATTATTTGACCATCTGCGGCTGATGGATATTTGTAGATACCCCAGGTGTCTACCTGCTCTTCAACATTGACATCAACAACAAAGGTGTATGACTGACAAAGATCTTTCAGGAAAGGAATCTCTAGTAATGAGAAGTAGCTGCAAACACCAAGATGAGACACTGTTGTGCAAATATTCATGGACAGAGAATTAGTCAAGAAATAAAAAATAAATTCAAACAAACAAAAACAATATAATAACCCCACCTTAAAGCCCCTACAATTATTTGTTGGGATCTTCGCACAGGGTAACAATCAAGGAGATCAGGATACAAACAGTATGACTGCTTGCTGTCTAAATAGCAACAAGGATTGTGACTCAATGGATTTTGTGGTCAACTTATTAATCTTTTTTTGTCCTTGCATGTTTATTTCTAGTAGAGCGAATGATTAAGGACCTTGCATTGTCTGAGGCCCATGTAGCATATCTGGAAGTTTTTCATGCTTGCTATGTCTATTGACTGTGAAGACTGGAAAGATAAACTGATTTTTAATCGGAGTGAGCTACAGGGTTATCAAAATGAACAATGTTTCCACTCTGTTATCATGTATGGATTTCCCTTCTGGAGAATGGCTGCTCTGTATTTTTTTAAATACCATTTGGTAAATTATGTATAAGCTGTTCATCTTCTGCAAAATATTTAGGAGTCTTGATGACACCCACTGTACAGATGACTACTTTTTATCAGGTGCAAATTCAGGTCAACACTAGGTGATGTATCAGTTTCATCACAAAGCACTATATTATGTATATATTGTATAATAATAATTGTATAATATGTATATTATACACTATCATGTGTACAAAGTGTGATTGATTGCATATAAAGCCACTGTATTCTTAAAGACAAAACTAAATCCCCTAAATGACAGACAGCATTTAAAATATGCAGCAAAAAGAAAAAGACCATGAATTTAAAATGTGCTATTCTCCTAATTCATTAAAATATGGTCTCTGTAGGGTGTTCTCTTGTTTATATACTTGTTCATATAGTGATAGCAGGGAAGGGACAGTGCAGCTCTGCAGCAATATTATGTTTTTTTAAAGTAATTAAGCACACTCTAAAACTGAAGAATAATTTTTGTATTTTCAACACAAACTATGTAATATAATTTAGATAATTGAATTTGGTACCAGAACATATAGGTGAACTCATGTCCATGCAGCTACTTTGCTGTTGAGTAGGGAAGTGTGTTCTGGAGAAACCAAAAAGCAAAACCCTTAATGTGTGTTTCCACCAGCACTGCTTTCTCATTAAAAAAATCAAAAGTGCTTAGAATTTTAAGGCTCAGGCCCTGATTTGCACAGAACTTTGAATCAGTCTCATTTACTTTTAGAGAATTTAAATAGGTACTGTGCACTTTTCTTAATCAGTGTTACAGGGAGGCTGCATTTAAGGGAGAAAATCCTTTCCTTCTTTGATCAGTTTGTCCTTATGGTTCCTAAAATTAGATAAAAGAACAAAATTAGTGCACATGGGTGTTTGAAATATTCTGTGAGGTACACAGAACATAGCGGCAATCTACTCGAAATTTAACACCTAATGCCAAGGGAACATATAGAAAACAGCCTAAAACAATTTATTGGCATTAATAATCAAAACTTCCTAAGAAAAATCAAGACAGAACTTTTTGATATATTATCAGGTATCATTGGCTATCAGATACAATATCAAACATGATATCATATGGAAATTTTTATATATGTGATTTTTTTTATGTTTCAATTTTAAACATTTTACATCACTTAAAGAAGATATAAAAAATAAATCAGTTCAATTGCTTAATATCTTTCCCCTCCCAAAAAACTTGCTTTGCCAAGATGGACAAATTTAGATGTTTCAGTAAAACAAAAAACATAGTGATATTTCCTAAGTCTATTGTTAAGGAGAAGCACTCAGTATGTCCTCTTAGGTCTATTGACCAGGAAGTTCACACATTTTTATTTTGTGACGGAGCCAGATGTTTATGTCAGTGGAATAGGCATATATCCTAGTGAGGGAAAAGAAAGGGACATCTCTCCTAGCTGCTGTTCTAAGAAATTAATGAATGTGCACTGCATTCCTTGACTCTAATTTCTTTTCAGTGATTTCATGACAGCAACTCCTCACATCCTTTTAAAAATTGTACTAAAAATATGATATATGTCAGGATGACACACATTCTGAAAACTGGTTCACATGTGTACCGAGTAATGCCAACAAGAAGTGATGATTCAAATCTTTTATCCTCTTGGATTAAAAAAATGTGCTTAAATTACTTGCACTAATTTAAGACCTAGCCTTCAATCCAATATTAAATTGGGGTTTTTTCTCACTTTAAACTAACCATCTCAAGTCATATATTAGGGTAAAATTTAAATGCATATTATGTGAGATTTTTCTTTTGGTTTGATATCTCCATATTTTCTCTTGGAAAAGAAAGGATTTTAAATGAATTTGACTGTAATTAAGGCCTGTATATAATGTAATCATCTGACATGTTTCTAGTGCATTAACTTACTCCACTTTTCTAATTTCTATCGTGTAAAGGAAATGATACTCCAGACATAAAATGTGAATTTGATTATTGTTCTCTAGAAATGCATTCACACAAATGCAGAAAAAATGGAATAGAAATATAACCCACACACATATTTTTAAATCGTTTTCAAAGTAAATTGAAATAGAAAAAATAAAAAGACCACTTGAACCCCTCAAATATTCCATCAATCAAGCACGATTGATCCCATATGCTTTCCACAAATAACATCATTACTGAAGTATGTATAGTCAGTGTCATTAATTATACTGGGCAATCACTACTCTACAAGCAAACACCATGCAGTAATACTTTCCTACAATAAACATTAATGTATGTGTATTTAAATCGATGTGTACATATACATACACATGCACATGCACACATATGTGCTGGTGCTACAATATCTGCTGCATTTTTATTCACTTTTTGCTAATATTCAGAGGCATATTACATCCTCACTGGAAGGTATGTTGTCCTTCTTTCCTGCTATGATGAGGGGTGTTCTGATTTTGATACGTTCTTTTATCATTACTAGTTTCTTAATATATTATGATTGAAGTAGATTACCATTATTAAAGCATAGGAATAATGGGATGATTGTTATTAATTTATTTTGGACATTTTCTGGCCTGTATCTGGGATTAAGTGAGCTGTATCCTTTATGGAAATATATTACTAAGAAAAAAATAAGACAGAAACCCATACTCCAAGCCACCGACCTACCATGTTGCATTTATATTTTGTTAAAGCAAACCAGTTCCAAGACAGACGAGCATATTAGGAAAATAAATTTCTCCCTCAGAAGATCTCAGTCACTCATCTTATCTATAAAATGTTTAATATATTTCTGAAAATAATGGGTATATTATTGTGACACTTGATATTCAAAGACTGGGCTCATAATTTATATCTATTATAGAAATGGCACAAGGAAGAACAAGGGCAGATCCTCCACATCTGTTTTTGACAGACAGATATCAACACATTTTTGTTAGATCTTCTTCCAACACAGGCATTCCTGCAGGGAAAATAATTTAGGTTATATTACAAGCAGCCACTGTGTGCCACTCCCAGTGTTTTCATGCTCATTTAAAAAATATATATATATATATATTCTTCAAGCTGTATAGAAAATTCATTTTCATTTTTAATTGCTAATGAATGTTCAGTTTTGAAAGAAAACAGCCTGATCATGGAAATCAGAAGAGTGTTCTTTTTGGGAATACTGGAAAGATAATTCCCTATGTGATTATTTTTGCAGACTTTCCACAAAACAATACTCATCATAATACTAAAGCACTGACAGAATGTTTCAAAATGAAGAAAAATTAGATGACTTTAAAGAATCTTTTATAAGTTTACACCTCAGTACAATCCTGGAGCAGGCACCAGAGATTTTAATTTGTTGTACCTGCTGCAAAAGCAGAAAAGTAAAATTAACTTCCCTCTTTTGTAGGGTAAAATGTAAAATCAGCATTATATGTCATGAAGGAAATATGATTTCTCAGCCTTAATATTTAGCAGATTTGGCTGTATTAGATTAATAATTAATATTATAAAAATTAGATCTCTAAAGCACTATTGCAGAACTGCAATCTATATGAGTTTTGCTTTGGTAAAAGCACTGAAATTGCAATTTTTATGAGGTGTGTTTCTATTTTTTTTCAATATAAGTGTCTTGTCAGTGCCAAAACTTGAGATGCATGTTTCAAACACATCGTAATCACTCTTATTTTATCTCAGAAGGCTATTGCTGTCCTTTGTATTTTAGTGTAATTTTGCAAAATGCTTGATGATATTAAAGGATAACATGAATTCAAAGTTCAATTTGTTACAAAAGATTCTGGACACATTTAAACATATACATAGACTACCCATCTGGTAGCTATAAAAACCATCTTTATTGTTACTGACTGACTAATTACACACTGTTCTCTCTGTCAATGGTCATCAAAATGTTTCAGTAGATAAATTTGCCAACTGTCACTTTTATTATTGAAGAGACAATGGTGATTAAAAAAAAAGTTGATGGGTGACTTCGACAGAGTGACAGAATGCATCTTGCCACCAAACCAGAAAGGCTGCATTAATGGAAAAGCACGGTTTTGATATAAACCATTAGTGTCAAAGCCTCCAGCAGGAGAGTAGAGCACATCCATGTAGATAAAAAGACCTTTCATGCCAGTCAGATTAAGTAAGTCTTCCTGGGCAGATTCACATTTATACTAAATGGTGTGCAGCTTTTTGGCTAAGCTTAAACATAACTGACATCAGCCTCTTTAGGCCAGAATAAGAATGTTCGTAAGAGGAATAATAGTTTTAAATAATATGTAACTAGAATAATTTAACTGACATAATTCAAGTCTATATAACTTTCCTATATATTTGAAACCTTAAGCAATTTGCCAGGTTTTCAGATTTTAAAGTTTCAGTATGCTTGACAAAAACCTTTGATAGGACCAAGACTGAAAAAACTCCATAAAATAAATGCCAAATAATATTCCATCTGTCATGCCCCCCAAATGCAAAGATACCTGGTAGTTCAACTTATGTCATATCAGTAACATGTCAAATTGACAAGATGTGATCAACTGTGTTAATGATTTATAATGCCTTTGGTCTTCATCACATCTTCCATGCCACAAATCAAAATATGTTGTACTTTCCAAGTCTGATAAAGAACAGGTAAATATTCAGTTTACAGGGAACACAGGACAATGAGCCAGAGTCTGTCTAAGCTATTGTCTTCTCCAGGATGGACGAAACTATTGTTGACTGTAGATTTACAGTCACACTGATGAAGTGCCATTTTGAATGAAAGGTGAATATGACTGATTTGAATAGATATCCCCATAGCTATGCATCAGACTGATATATCAGAAAATAGTAAACAGATCGTGATAGCCTTGATCTGAATCTTCAATAAAAGAAAATTAAGAGTAATTTTAGGTGTCACTTTAAATATAGCTCTAAAAGCTGGTATGCTGACACCTGGGAAAAAATGGAAAGGAAGCAAGCAGATGGTCTGGAAACTTAAAAAGGCAACATCAGCTGATTCCTGGCAGCAGGGAGGTAGAGATTTGGCAGCTTTTACAATCTCCAGTTGCTGCTTTCATTCTCATTATGTCGAAGTCCAAGGCTTTCTCTCACCACAGGCTGATATACGACAAGGTTCTATACTGGCCACCAGTTGTTCATATTTCATGTGTCATCAGATCACTAGGTAGATGAACAGGAATTATACATATTGCTGAGGGATTTTAAGGTATAGAAGACAGATTGATGTATATACTTGATTTTGCTGACCCCTGAAACTTGCTGACCTCTGAATGCCTTTTAATATAAGGTTTTGCTGATACCAAGGCAGGAAGTATGGTTTCAGTAAAAAATCATGGTCATTAGCCTGGGGACAAGGCTGAAAGAATCGCTGAAATTACTGTCTAGCCCTTCCCTTTTGCAGAGATATCTGCTGTGCGTCAAAGTAGCAGCATCTTCTTGAATGTGCATTATCTCTCTGAAATTTTCTGGTATTTTTCTTCGACCCATTCTGCTGATTAATGACTGCTTTGTGTTCACTGCTATGTTTGGTTGTTCTATAGTTCTTCCAGGACTTCACAGGTGATGAATGCTGAAACACAGACTACAGAAACTGCCTTCAACCATAAAGATGACACAGGAAGACTATGCTGTTTGGATGTAAAATTATATAACTATAGTCCTGATTTTCCTGCTTTCCATGGGAAGAAAATCATGCCTGGTACTGAAAAGCAATATCAAAAATATGTAATTTAGAAATGTAATTTGTTAAAAGTCAGAGGCTACTGTTCTAAGTTCTTTGATGGACTAGATGAAGGGATATATGAGCATTTTTCTCTCAGTTTTTTCAATTTAACAGACTTTATGAGTCCATTAGGGCTGTTCTGTTTTGTAGCATGTGACCTGAACGGTCTTCTGCAAGCCCAGACCTGAAGAAAATGAAGCTAGGCACCTGTCTCCTCAATATAAGTTAGCCAGAGATGAAGAAAAGGCCAGCAAGTCTCCTACTGTGCTACTCTGAACATTTATTTTTTTCTCTTTATGACTATTGTTGCTCCCCCAGTCAATGAATCAGATATTTTACTTTTATTTCTGCCTCTAAATTAAGTTTTTCCACTCACAGAAACTTCCAATTTTACTTGAAACACTCAAGAAACAACAAAAGATTATGAAGCCACATCGTAGTTTCATTGATTTGCACTGAGATCTGTCACTAAAATAAAGTTTCATTTCCCTTTTATTTTGGCTTGCATAAACTGAATCATATTGTGTGTTCAGTTTTTTGCATTTGTTTTGAAGATAATGTCTCTGAAATTATATTTGAAATATCTCTTTTGGTTTAATATACCTTCTGCAGTGTGCATAACTACCTTGTTCTCCTTTCTCCTGCATAAATTTTCCAGCAGATTTTGTTTCTGTTGTTTTCTTTTTCAGTTTTTTAAAATTTTTTTCTATAATCACACTGACATTGTCACTGAAAGAGATGTACTATAAAATGACAGTAGCAATAGAGAAATAGAGGTACAGTTTAATTTATACAAAAGTTTCAAGACAATCAAAGTGGATAAATATAAATATAAATTAAATATAAATATAAATATAAATACAAATATAAATATAAATATAAATATAAATATAAGTATAAATAATATAAACATATTAAGTGGACAAGTAAAATATAAATTATTTGCACATTTTGGACCACATTAAACAACAAAGCTCTTAGGGCTGTTCTAATGACAAGTGCAGGTTTATTAGCAGTAATCTGTTCTTTTTGCCATCAAGAAACAGGGAAGTTATGTTATTTGGCAAATTTGTTCTGATAGTTTCCAGACTAGCATGCAATTTCCTTTAAATGAAGTCTTAAAGTAAATTTATATTGTTTACAGATACTTCTTTCAGTTTACCACTTAAAGCAAATATAAAAATAAAGTTAATGTTAACATGCATTAAGAAATAAACCTTCATTTTAATTGCAAAATAAACAATATTTCTCTAGGAAAGAGTCCCTAGCTTTGGGAGGGATGAATTTGCCCAGCTTCTTCCCATTTCCACGTTAAATGACATGCCTCAGCACGGTAAATCCAGCTGTTCTGCAGATGCTTTGTCTGTTAACTAGCTTTTATTCTTTGTACACTGATCTTTTGTTGTAACTGTGATGGCGCTTGCTGAGTTCTGACACTCTTCACACGTCTGCTCCAGATCCTCTTCTCACCTCCTGCCTTTTGAATAGAGGAATTATATGGGATTTCTTGGGGACTAGTTCTTCAGCTCCTCTGGTGTGGTAACCTAAATATTCCTGTGTTGATTTACTAGATTTTATACTATGACGTCATGGCAGATTAGATGGCTGTAACGTGTATCTCCTGGGGCATGTTCAGCATAGCCACACTAACAGGAAACAGGTTCCATCTAAAAATATCTGCGCCTTTTACTGATCTGTCCTGTTTCTCTCAACAGCATAACTATGAAAGTAGTGGTAAAACAGGGTGGACAGGGTATTTACAGGGTTGCATTAAGAGCTAGGGTGTGATTCTGTTATGAAATCTGAGCCACTGTTCACATCAGAGAACAGCTTTTTATATAATCAGCCCCTTGGGTAAACTAAATACTTCCCACCTTCTTGTGCAGAAGGACAAGTCTGAGCAATCTGAAGCTACCATAAATATTGATTTGGGCTGGCAATGAAGGCCAAGTCAGAAAGTCCTTAATATATGAAAATTTCTAACTTAAGTAGGAATTTTGCCAGAATTAAAACAGATGGGCTGCATATAACTAAGAAATTGATAAGGTACTTTGTGTTTAACAGATACTAATCAGATGGTGGCCTAACTTGTTCTGCTCAAAATAAAAAGAGATTCTCCCAGCTATTGAACTACCTCCAAGCAAAACAACTCATACAAAAGAAACATGAGTATACAACAAAAATGAGGTGCCTCCCCATCTGTTAACATCTTTCTGTTTTCCCTTTTGTAAATTGTTCTTTATTGTGTCACTAATAAATTACCTTTTTGTTTTGACAAAGTATGATATTCATGATATAGTATGGTTAAAAGTACTAAACTTAAACTGCTATTAGATTAAATGTTCAATTTTTTAAAGGTTCTCAGAGTTCAAAAGTTGAGGAAGAATTCTGAATGAAAAATGTTTCTGAAAAATAGCCCCTTATTAAAACCCAAACCAAAAGAATTTGATTGCAAAAGCAATTTACAAATATGTATTACAAAGAAATCAAAATGCTTTTCTTCAGTTTCAGCCTTTAGTGAAACCACCAGTAGTGGTTTGCTATTGTAATAACATAGTATGCAAAATTTAAAAAAAAAAAAAATCGGGAAAAACAAAGTTTGGTTCCAGAAAGGTTCAAATGAAAAGCTTTGTTCAGTACAATAAGAGAAAGTGAAAGAAAAAAAAATCATGAATGCAGTTCCTTATATTAGTGTCATACAGCTTTGTCAATTGTAGGTAGACATGTGATTCTCCTGAATGAGCATATCTGTTTCTAACAGCTGCTAGTAGACATCCTTCTCCAGATATTTCTCTGAATAAACACTAGAAAATTTTTGTAGATGAGCTGGATTCAGAGAACCATGTGGGATATGTAGCAGTCATTCATATTTAAGACAACCTTCTGTAATTGTAATTGAAATAGCAGCTAAATTCTGTTTAAAATTCAAGTATTATAAGTTTCTGGCAACCTTGTTACCAGTGGATCACTTTTCCAGTGAAAAAAGCACTACAAAGTGTTAACATCATGGCTTTAGAATCTTCATGCATGCTACTATTATGATTCCCATATTAAAAAATTGACCTGAAAAAAGACCATGTCCTTTATCATCTCTTTGTATTTAGTCAGCACCAGTTTCAGTATAATTTACTTGAACTTGCAGGGCTTCTATTGGAGTCAACTTACTAACAAGCACCATTTTGAAATTATAATAAAAGCAGGCTTTTAAATTTGTGTCTTCTAAAGAAAAAGATTTAAAAGAGCAGGAAATTCAAATTATAACCCAGTGTGTTGTCAATCTCTGTCATCTTAATTTATTCCTGTGCAAAACAACAGAATTATGTGAAGATATTTCCATCTGTAATGGGCTTATCATTGTATCACTTACAGGGCTCCATCTTCAATTATCAGTGATATTCTCTACTCTCAGAATCTGAAACAATCACGTAGTCAGGCCTTTCCCTGGGACTGAGAACACACAGCTTGCACCATAAACAAACTGACAACCCTTCCTCTGACAAAGGAGAGGTGCTACATTTTTAATCATTGCATAGTGATTGCAGACTAGCTCAGGACAAAAAAAAATATTGACTATTTGACTATTTGGCATGACTTTGAAATGCTACCCCTTTGGTTTTGAAAGTGTCTCAAGGTATATGTGAGGAGATCAGAATGTCTTCTGAACTCATTAGCCCTAAAGGGCATATTTTGAAGGATGTGTGAGAGTGACATTTCAAAGGCAGGACTGATCTCACTTCTTTCCTAAAACAACTACGTATGTAAAACCATGCAGGAAGTCTGTAGACTTATCTCTCTAAGTGTACTTGTGTTGGCTTTTGGTTTTTTTGTTTGTTTGGGGTTTTTGTTTGTTTTCTTCTTTTTTTTTTTTTTTTCCTATGAGAATCTATAAGAACCACTTTCTATTATAATTTTAGACAATAATTAAAATTCTCTGTCTAAACAAGGGGAAGCCTTTTAGCAGGCTGCCAGTCGAACTCCCAGTACTACACTTTTTCCATATTTTTTCTGTTATTTATTCAATCACCATAGTTATATGCATTAAATTTTTCACACCTGCAAATGACAAAAAGCCAACTTTCTGATTTTTTGGCATCCATATCCTCAGGAAAAGCCTAGGCCAAAATCTGCCGTTGACCCCATCTCTACATTGTTTAAGTCAAAAGACCAGATGTTTATGTGTCTAGTTAAATCCTGCTTTAAGATTTTTGAAGTTTCTTGATTACAGAAAACACAAGTTAAAGAAAACAAATATTTGTTAATATGTAGGTGCATATATTTATAAGCAGATAATTTTATTTTATAGTATGTCAAGTATTTTATAGTATGTAAAGGCTTATAACTTTTTAATACTGCTAAATATTTTGAAACTCTTTGCAGAAGTCCTAAATGGCTAGCTAGCCAAGATATTTATCTCACTTCAGATGTTAAGGGCAGTAATATATAAATGATGATAATTTACAATGTAGGACTTCCTTGTAGCTAATGATGCACAGACTGAGGTCTAACAATCCTTTTAGTAACTCGCATGTGAAGATCAAGTTCACCTCACAGATTTCATGGAACAATATTTCAAGACTATTATAGAGGTTAGACCTTTCATTTATTAAATTATTCATTTATTAAATTTTCTTTCTGTTCCATCCACAGTTATTTTCTACCCACAGTCTTTATTTTTTCCATACATTTTTATAAAAATTTGGAACATATCAACAAGAATAGAGAAATTAAATAAGCAATTACAGACAAGTTTGAAAAAAAACCCAACCAAACAAAAAGCCTCAAACCAAACCAAAGCCAAACATATTAAAAATCTTTTCAATCACTTCAGAACTGTTTTTCTAAAATAGAAATGGTCTGGCTTTTTTAAAGGAATGGTTTTCCCAAGTTTCTCTGTGTTCAAAACTCTCCTAGATCAAGATTTTGGATTAGAGTCCCTTAGAGAACATGAAGCACTAAAAAAGAGCTTGCTAGAAGTGCTATTTGGTTCTAAGGTATCTGTTTTACTAACTGTATAACAGGATGAGGAAAAAATTGGAAAAAAATATTTGATTCCCATCAGACTAGATTTCAGAAAACTAGGTCTGGTATATTTACTTTGTCTGACCACTTGGATGACCTCCATCAAGCTGCCTAGAGAGTATTTTTAACTGTCTGTAAAAGACATAACTTGGGGAAAGACAGAAAGGAGAACCTCCAGGATCTCAATCAAACCTTCCAACTGTAACTGAGTTTTTTCCTGAAGTGAAAAGATATTCTTACAGTAAACTTAGAGGTTCTCTTATAGGATCCAGGGCTTGTGGAATCGGGGAAGGGGAGAACAGCAATGAATAAAGCTGCTCTTTCTGAGAGTATTTTCCAGCTAATAATTTACAGTCTTAGATTATTCTGGAGGATACCTCAGAGCATCACACGGTAAAAATACCTTTGTTAAAGGGTGAAAGGTGTATAACAGTACGCAGACTGGTAGTGAACACTTCATTAATTTAAGTGCGCCACCAAAATCACACTCATGACCTAAATCTAATTAAAATAAAAATGACAAGAATCTGAGGGTGATTTGAAAGTGTATGTAATGCTATCATTTTGATACTGATTGAAAACTTTGAAAACTTAGTATTCCAGTTCCTGATGTTGGTCATTCTCGTTGTGCTTTAGATGTCACAAGAGAGCAGTTCAGAGGTGTGACTAATAAACTTTGCGGTGCATGAGGAGATGTCACTGTTGGACACATAATCAACATACACATACACGCTGTCAGGTGGGAGGGCATGAACTGTTGATTACAAATCTGACTCCGTTTTATGGTATTTCTACAAAGGCCAGGGCTTGGGGGAGAAAGTTGACACCTCTCCCCATCCCATTGGTCAAGACAACTGTCCATCAGCTGTCCATATCTCCAAGAGGAAAAATGCAAACTAACTTAATCTAACAAAAACATTGCTTCTATTTATAACACCCGTGTGTGAGAAACTGAGAACTATGAAACCTGTGAGACACACAAGAAGGCTGGAAAATCAGGGTGACGGGGACGGTCATATTGGAGTTTACATTAGAAGTAACTTAGAAAAAACTCATGGAGAAGAAACACATCCTTATCCATTCCTACTAGTATACAATGTACGCTGTGTCAGTTTCTATTGTCATAAGATGATAATGGGTTGGCAAGACAAAGAAAGATTTCAGCTGTTGCCTGAAAGAGCAAAACATACAAATATATAAATACATAAATATATAAATATATAAATATATAAATATATAAATATATAAATATATAAATACATAAATACATAAATACATAAATATATAACAAGTATATAGTTTATTCTTCTTGGACTACGTTTCCTTCTACTTTAGTCTTCTTGTAGCTGTTGATTCTCTGAATTATTTCAAATCAGCATATCTTTGCAAAATAAATATCATCAGGAAAGTTTTCCTTGTGACCAAAAGAATAAACACATTCACAGTAGATATGGGGCAGAGCCTTCCTTCTTCTTTGCTTTTGTCTTCCAAGACAAAAATTAATGTCCGGAAGCAAAGTGCCCAACCTTTTATGACAAGGTAGTCAACTGGCTAAAACCCAAGGAATGAAAATAATACAAATATCATGTGATTTTCTAATCCCATCTCTTCTTCTTTTTCCTTTTCCTTTTTTTCCTCTTTTTCATCTTTTTCCTTTTTTTTCCTTTTTCTCCTATTTTTCCTTTTTTCCTTTTTTCCTTTTTTTTTTTTTTTAAACAATCTGATGACTGTCTTTCCTTTTTCATTTTCTTTTGGTTTCAGTTAAGCAAAGTCAGCTTGTCTATCTTGATAAAAATCCCAGAAAAAAGGGGGTAATTGCTTCACCTAATAATGGATGCCCAGCTGAACAGATGTAGATCAGAGGCATTACAGAAGAGGACTGGTAAAAACAACATTAAAAGACTTGGAAAGAGTATACTGGGAAAAAATAGGAAAACTTCCTTGCTTTCAATACTGTATGTTTGAAAACAACACTGACCTGAAAAATTAGAGCAAACCCTTGGCATTTTGAGACAATCAGCATAATTTCCTTGTTCTTTTGCACTGTAGGGTGAAAATACTCCTTTTTTTTTTTTTTNTAAAATTTCTTTTTTTTTTTTTTTTTTTTTTTTTTTTGTAGTAGTATGGTCATTCTACTGATGTCAGGTTGTTTTGATTACAGTGAACAAACTGTATTTTTCTGTGCAAAGCTCAACACATGCTAGATCTTTGTGTTATTATTCTCTGCTCCTTGCAGAAAGAAATAAGTAGTATGAGTAAATGTAAAATTAACATTATTTTAAAAGAGATATTGAGCGTTTTCATAGTGTGTTTTATTCTTGAGCATGTCTCCAAAAAGAAAAGATTGTTCCTCTCTCATGTTTTTCTAATTGTTCTTCTACATGGAAAAAAGAAAAGAATCCAGAAATTCTGGTTGGGTGGTTGAATTTTTTTCTTGTTTTGTTTTGTTGTATTTACAAAATTATCTATTTGGATGAGAGTAAAAATCACTTTATATTTAGAAGGTTCTAGATTTTAGAAGCTAGTGAATTTTATAGGTATTATTTCAAAAGTTTATTTGCTCAGCATTTAAAGACACATCCCAATGGAAATCTCTTCTATGCAATTAGTTTCCCTGACTGCAATGATACAGTTTATTATCTGTTTATTTTATACGATTTTTTCCTAAGGAGCAAATTTTGCCCTTGGATGCATGAATGTGGCTTCCATTAATGTAATGAAAATTGCATGTGTACATCCAAGGGTCAAATCTTTCCTTAAAGGTGAGATTTATCTTCAAATTAGCTACTCTAAGAGCCCTGGCTAGGACTTCAACTACATGAATCAATTTTATTAAGAAAAGATGAACTGTACTGGAATTCTTTCTAAGCCCTACTTGTTAAAATGTGCACAGATGAGATTTAGATACCAGGAGAAGTCTAACTCTATAAACATTTTCTCTGTTGAAAATCTGGATCATTTCCAATGATTTTTTCTTTGGCTCTAACGACCTTTAGGTTGGCTGTCCTAGAAAATAATTATCTTGTGTCTTTGGAAAATCTTTTTGAAGTTAATGAGAATCCATGAGCATAAAATGCCCTGTGCAAGATTAAATCCTGAATAACCAAGCAATTTGGATGAGTATCAAGGACAGCAAAGAAAAGGAGATTTAAAACTCTTCTCTAGACATTTCAGTTTTCTTTTAATTTCTTGAAGGAGACATATAGTTCTTAATTTGTGAGATATGACATATGACTAATTGGTGGGTTTGGGTAGATACATGATTATATTTAAATAAATGTTACATATAATAGTCAATTCTGCCTATTGAACAGGTTAACACCACTGAATTGCAGTTCTTCTAGTTAAAAGAGTAATGATTACTTTAGGAATGGACCTCATTTGGCAAATGATGTACAGCAAGATCTGCTATTATCAATAATGATCAAAACAGTTAATTCTGAGATTAATGTGCTAAAATAAAAATTACCTCCAAATTGTCAAAGTAACCAGATGGTTCACATTTAGAAGTACTTTCATAAGCATTACAGAGTCTTTTAAATGAAGACTTTCTTAAAATCTTTTTCTCTTATGCAGACGTCTTAGACTATTTTTTATTCTTTCTTGGAATAGTAACACATCATTATGTACAAGCATACAGAAATCACAAGGACTTGAGAGGTGGGTCACTTTTTATAGGTACCTTACTCAGAACATTAAATAGTCATCTTCTGTTTCTGTCCTTCAGTACATAATTTACTTCTAGCTTGTTCAAAACAACTTGTATACTCATATTTATTTTTTACTTCATAAAAATGTAACTGACAGCTAAATTTTAAAGAGTGCATATTATGCCCCCCTTTCAGCGTAAGTTTACTTCCTTTGCCAGTATTTCAGTGTGTTAAATACTGGGCCTATAGGGAACTCCAGATTTGGTGATCAGGATACAAGTTTACTTCTGAATGCCCAACAAAGACAGGCAGTCTTCATCCCATCTTGGATCCTGAGCAGCATTTGAAGACATGCAAATAGGAACACTGGATATATTAATGACAAAACATAGTTTAACTAAGAATGAAAATTAAAACCTTGCTCTTCTTATAAATTTGACCATTATTAGATCCTCATCATTCTATTAAATGATGAACCATAAATGAAATGCTTGGGCATGTGAACAAAGTAAACAAGTAAAAAGTAATGATCTTTTGTTTCATCTTAAATATTATGTGTATAGTGGAGGCTTTATTCCTTTATTGAACATATGCTAGGTTCTGCAAAAGAAATTGAGAACTTTATCCTTAAAGCCCAATTTTTAATCACATAATTTCAGTGGATATAAACACATTTGCATAGTTACTGAAGCATACAGTTAATATTCTTGAGCTCATAATCCTTTAGCATAAAGGTTCAACTCCCACAGCCTTCAGACTAACAGAACACTGATTACTAGAGTTAATGATTATGCAGCAGAAATGCAATTTTCAGAAAAATAACATTTTTTAAGGAGGAGAAGAGAGCTTCTATATTGGTTTTTGTTAGTTTTTTTCCCCCTTCTATCTTTAGTTCTAAATTGAGTGAACCTTAAATAAAAATATTTTTGAGAATTCTATGGCCTCAAAAACATTGGTTTAAAAACTAATCTCATTTCCCTCTTCCATCTGTTACTACATAGTAATCATAGACCAAACTCTTCTTTTCTCTTGAAGAATAGACTCCTTGGTTAGCCTATATACTGTGTGACACAGAAGTCCTTTCTTTCTGACAGAATGGCCTATGGTATTTTGGGAATAACATGGCTGTAAGTATAAGAGAGAAATACTATCCAATAAGAAGATCAGTTTTATAAATGGTGAAGAAAGAAGTTAGTAACAAAAACTGCAATTCCCATGAAGAAATCTACCCTAGCAAAGAGGCTGAGTTTGATGGGAGTGATTTAAAAGCCAGTCCAGTTGTAATATAATATTCTTTCTATATTTTTTATATTCTGTCATTTGAATAATTTCCATTGAAACCTAAAAACAATAAAAAATACTGTTGCAGTATGAATTTTCATTCCATTTCAGGACTATTTCAGTACATGCTGACGTACTCAATGTCCCACAAATCTGCAAATTCACACTTTCTGGTTATCTCTGACAACTGAGAAGACAATCAAAAATAATCTTCTCTTTTACAGATTTGTTACAGAGCTATTATATTTGAGGGAAGATTATATATGTTGGATGATGGGGTGTCAGTGAATCAGAAATAATGGCAGCTAAATGTAGATGTCTGCACAGATGTATCTGTGACTGAACCTGGTTCTTAAGTTCTCACTGTTCACTGATCTCAGAGACGTTTGATGTCATTTCAGATGCCCACAGGGTCAGCTAATTCTCCACATGGGATTATACGTGGCAGAGGGACACAAGACACCAGAGTAGGCTAGAGCAGCAGAAGAAAATGTGACATTTTAGGACATCTCAAGAGCCTGAATAGTGACATCAGAATTGCACTATTCATAATAGAGTGATTCTTAAACCTACTGATTTCCACAGGGTAAGTTCAAAGGCAATATGTCCAACAGAGGATAGCAACAGATTAGGCAGGGATGTACTCTTTAAAACATGTAATACTAAACTAGAGAATTACAGGGGCATAGGAGAACAATGGACTTCAAATAAAAAGCTGGACTTCTATGCTTCAGAATGTGTCACGCTCCCTTAATAACCTGCATTAGTACTCTCATCAAGGTCAGAGTGCTGGCATAAGTAGATCATTGGGGAAGGCCTGTAGGAAGTTTGTTTCATCAGTCGAGCCATTCTGCAGCCTATCAACTTCACTAAATCTTTCTTGAATATAAGAGAAAGATACTTAGTTCACATATAGCTCATGTTCGTATGAGAACAAATGGGTCTAGATGTCTTAATCTGAAAGTGAATGCCACAGTCCGTGGCAATCAGTGGCTTGGAAGAATAGAAAAAGAACACCTTCTGCTTTTCCTAAATGGGATTTCTCCATTTGCAGAAAATTTTAAAGATTTCTTTGGAGCTATTTCTGGGACAGTGTGTAGTAGCATCTTTCCTATAGAACAGACTCTAACTGAAAAGTAGTCCGTGAGGTGTTTCAGCAGAGGCAGACATGCCCTTTGAGGTTACTGTGTGTTAGAACGACTTCATTTTTTCCCGCTTTCTCTTCATAATAACCAACTAATCCCATGCTGTCTTCTATTCACAAATGTTATTGCCTAATCATGTTAGGGTTTTTTAATGCTACTGTAATAATACAAGCAGAAATTGCTTTTGCCCTTTCAGAGGTGTATTTTAGGAAATGAAACCTGAGGTGTCTTTTTTCTACAACTTAATTCCCAGTGATAATGCTAACAAAAAATTTCCTGGCACATTTGTGATTCATTTGTCTCAGAACTCATTTTTATTTAATTTTGACCCGTAGTTTGTATTCCATGAAGTCATGTAGTTAAAGACGTTCATTCTGCTTTCTCTTCTGAATTCTCTCTGGTGCTTTAATAATTTTTTAGCCTCATTATGATGTAATTCACATGTATATTTTATTGGACAGGGACTTGAAAATTAGATTCCTATGTTAATTTTCTCCGAAAGGAAAAATCAGATGTTAGCTATTTACTTAAAAAAATACTGCATTGAAAGACTGGTATTATATAGTCAATATGCAGGATACATAAGCAATTGAAAAACAAGAAAGAAAATTGAACAGAAAGCCTATTAAAAAAGTTTCAAAAGAGTTCAGTTCTGGGCCTGAATGAGTATAAATCATTGCTCTCGAGTTTGAGGTTTCTATATAATAGGAAACTGCAAAAAATTAGACTTCTATTGTTTGCTACAGAATCTATGATATGATAACATCATGATTTCTAAAAATCGAACACAACAAACGTCTCCAGGCCAAAATCATCAAATCTCCATCTGATTTCTGCATTGTGGAAGCTCGTGTTAAATTCAGAGTGTTGATGGGCTTTGGACGTGGGGAGAGTATTTCCTACCTTGTGCCAGTTTCCACACTGTGAGCGTGTGAGTTTTATTTAATCTGTCTAGTTGCTATCACAAATTAGAATAAATGGACAAGCACAGAATCTATCATCTTTTCTCCATGCTTTAATTATTTAAAGTCTGATTATTTTTTAAACAACAAAATGAAACTATTGATCCTAAAAATGTTTTGGAAACCATTGGCTTGATCACTTACCTACAATTCTGTTAATTTCAATGAGGGTTTTTTTGCCAAAATAACTGATTTTTTCTTTTTTATCTACTTTTATATAATTCCTTAAGTAGATTGCATTAATGACATATGTGATCATCACCTTAATTACAGAGACAGAGGGTAGAAGTGAAGGAGTATGTGAATTATTGTTCAATTTTTCAAAGGTTTAAAATAGAGCTTACTGGTGGTCATATGAATAATTTCCTACAAATGCAGAAAACTAAGTAGTGGGATCTATTGTTTTTATGCAACTGCAAAAAATAAAAGTCTTTTAACTTTTCTCAGAGTTTAAATGTTACAAGATATCTCCATTGGCAGAAAAGAAATACCATCCCCAAATGCTTTTTTCTCTTCCTCTTTCTCCGAAAAACTACATTTATTTCATATATGTATCTTTTCCTCTAGAGCAAACATGTAGAATTTAGTTGGGAGACTATTACTAGAGGGCCACTTTTTTTTCATTAGCACAAGAATATTATTGTTATAATTGTTATTATAATTTTTAGCTTTAAGGAGAAGAGCTAGATCTGGATTGAAGGTCAGGCAGAATAAAAGGTCACATCTAGACAAATCCTACACCTATGAATGTTTACAGAATTTTCTTTTTTTTTTTCAGTTAAAAACAACTTTCTAAACAACTTCTAAACAACTCTCTAAAAAGGAAGACTGAAAATTGCAACTTCATTCCCAATTTATTGTTCTAACCACAACATTGATTCTGGACTTTGCTAGCTGCCGTCTTCTCAGACCTGTATTCTTCCTTGCTTAGTGCACACCCAGATTTATCTAATCTAAGATATTGGGTAACTGATACCACCTATCATCTCTAAATGGCTTTCCAAAGTAGGTTTGGGAAGCCTCTATGAATCGAACCCTTACAAATAACAATGGACATATTAAAGATAATCTACGAATCAGTTGTAAAATATTTTTCTCTCCTAAATTTTTAAACTTTTGAAACCAGAATAACACCCAAAATCTATAAGTCTAAAAAAGACATGGAGTTGACATGTTTGCCAAAATCTTGGCCTAATTTTATATAAGTTACATTGACACTCAGAATTGTTCATTAAATATTGATTTCACTGCTATAATTCCTTCTGCAAAGAGCTATTAAAAAAATAATGCAGTCTAATTTTTGCATATGACTTACTAGAAAAAGGATATATTTCTTCAAAAAATAACCATCAGGAAAGAGATGAAATTTCATATTGATTTATTTTTCACTCATTTAAGTAGCATTCAGTATTTCATCTTTCTATGCATGAGTTTTTAGATTGCTGTCCCCTGTCATTATTTATTGGCAGCCAAGGTAAGGAATTCATATAAATCTGTCTGTATTCTCGTAAGGTCACCATTCACTCCAGTGTCACAATGAAAAATAAGCGCAGAAACCATCTTGCAGTTCTTCTGATTTATATCAATGCATTTCTGTTTCTACTACAGCAGGTTTCTACAGCATATATCCAATGAGAAAATGTCACACTTACTCTGATATCCTTCAGTACTTGGATTCTTAACACAGCAGTCTGGGTCCAGTTATCATCCCAAAAAGGCAGGTTGCCAGCATAAGTTCTTAATCAGGACCCGGAAGAGAGTCACATGTATTGAACTTTTTTGATACATTTAGATAAAAAATGGGAGTTTATGTGCATCATATAAGGAGATGGATTTTTCAGTGGAACATAATCCCATGGACATGTTAGTTAAAAATTCTCTACCCAGTGAGTGCAGAACAAGTCTTTTGAATTTATCGCCATTATTGAAACCTGAGTTCAATAGCCTTAAAAAATCAATAACATTTTTCAACTGTCTTTTGATTTGCAGAGAGATTAGGTGCTTTGCTGTTTCTTATCACTGACTCGACTCATGTATCTAAGATACAAGATAACTTCTCAGCTGTATGGAATTACTCAGAGCATCTGCATGGAGCGTATCTGGTTTTCTGTTTCCTGTTTCCTGGGTCAGACTGGGATTTTTGTCTGAAGCAATAGAGCAGCTTCAGAACTGCTCTAAGCTACCCCTGGCTTCAACCAGCTGCCAGGGAGAATGTAAAAGTAATGAACTAAATCTCTCTCCTCTAGCTCACGAGTTTTTCATCAATTATCAAAACAAAGCCGTATCGTACTAAATCTACTTACCACTTGAGTCTCATTATATGGAAAGAAGTAAAAAAAGTAGAGTTTTTCTACAAGTAATGTGAAAATATTTTACTGATGATTTGTGGTATTTTTCTGGCATGATATATGAACAGAATGCTTCAACTTCACTCCTCTTGAGGTTTGGCATGCTGACGGAAGTTTGTATCGTGCTAAAAGCTCCACTTTGAATAGCCATATTCCAGCAAATTACTCTTTTTGGATGAGCTGATGAATACTTGAATAAATATTCATATATCAAGTGTGATTTGAATTTCTCAGGTGAAATTTAAGAAAAGGGCTTGAATTCCTGGTAGGTAGCCATAGAAATATAATATTAATATCAATAAAATTATATGTACATGTAACAACATGATAAAATTAATTTAAGATACAATTAAAGATTTTTATATAAAATTAATCCAAAGATTATTGAAATGACAAAAAAATTCTAAATAGATACAACTACAAATATATGAGTTACCAAGGAACTTAATGAGTAAAGTAACCTATGCTCGAGTAGAGGATTCATAACAATTTGTAAAGTGCAAAGGGACTATGAAAATGAATGGGCATATTTGCATAATGTGCAGCACTATGGCACATCATTGTTGCTGGGAATCATTGATAAAGAAAAAGAAGGACAATGACTGCTTTTTCCTTTAAAGTGCAAGGAATTTTCCTAGTTGAAATATGGCAAATTTAACAAGAATTAAGGTGAAAATATTGTAAGAAAATACTCTATGGTGAGGCTGACAATTCTCAAACTGAAAGGGGACAGCCTTGACAACCATTTTAAAACATTTCAGTAGAAGTAATACTTTTTCTCATAAAATATATACATATAGAGCTGCAAATAAACACAAAGCATCAATTTAGAGTTCTGAAACTAGTTATCTCAGTCACTAAATTCACAAGTCTCAACATGTCACTGAATTCTACTATAATCTGTTATGACTATGACTAAAACTGCCAACTTAAGGAAAACTATTATTCTGAAGGAATTTCTTTACCGCAGTGCAATTTGGAGTTAGAAAAAAAACCCCATGCCTGTTTTATGGTTCAGAAGCTAGTGAGCTGTTTCAGTTGAAATAAGGACAATTCTGCCATATTTATTCCATTCCTCAAATGAGACAAAGCTTATGTTTACATTAATTTGGAGTGACTCATATGCCACTTTTTTTTCTTCTTCCAGATTGCCTGTATCAAAATAAAACACTGAAAAGTCTTTATTTTCATCTAAGAGACAGAAAACATCCCCAGGGTAGCCTGATTCCAAGGCAATCTGATTCCAATCTGAATTTGTGACATTATATTTGTGGCCTCTTATTTTACAGAAGGAAAAACAATGCCCAAATTAAACTTTGAGCTTCCTATTTATTAATAATCTGCCATTATACTTTAATTACTCTTGTTAATTTTTTTGACTGTTAGATCTTGCTTAGATCCCATCTGGTGCCTCACTGTCCCTTCTGAGACATTCTGATCCAGAGTAACCATCCCTTACCAAGTTTACATCTGAACTGTGCAATGGTCCAACCATGCCCTGGAAAGCAGTGGATACCTCAGAAAACTTGAAGAAGTTTCCTGTTTTGTTCCAGGAACAAAAGTAATTTCTTGAAGGCACAGCTGCCCCTCCTTTCTGTTACACCACCGGTCCTTGTCAAGTATAGAGCTCCAAAAAGAGAATAAATCTTGATAAGTCTATGAGAATAACTTTCAGAATTCTCAGGCATTAGTAAATCTGCAACTTCATGTCTGCTGTGTGCTGTTTTGCAGTCACTTCTCATTCAGGCGTAGGTGTAGGTGCTTCTGGATGTCTCCCCTCACTCCAGAAAGAGGAGGCTGCATTTTCCAAAGTACTCTGAATTCAGAAAGTCATCAGAGTATAATAAGAATATGGAAGAAAATGTAGGCTGCTGAATGCTCTAAGTCCTTCGAAATCTATTTGGATTTTTAATCAGATTTTTCACTATTAGTGACAACAATTAAAAATAAAACTGTGAGAAAAGTACTTGAAATTTAATTTCTCCTGTGAATAAGCATTATTTCTTCTTAGTGCTATAATTCTTTGTATGTATTATTTAATCAAGCTCTCAAGCATGCCTGGAGTGTTCCATGTAATTTGCCATTTTGAAAAAAAAAGTTGATTGATGGATTAATTCCAGTTAGAGAACATGCCTAATAATTCCCATACTTAAAGAAATACAGAACAGGCTCCAGGTGTCTGGAGGAATATTTGCTTTATTCCCTTTTTTTTTTTCTTTTTTCTACTTTTATCAAAAGAAAATGAATATAAAGGATTTCGATTTACATGTGAGTAGGGAACAGACTGTAAAGGAAGTGGGGAAAGCGATTTTCTCTTTACTTTAGACTGTCAGTTCAGAAACTTGTAAGTCTCAAGAGCAGAGGATATAAGCTCCAACAGTGAAAATCTGATTACTCTGATATATTTTAACAATCTGAATTAATCATTTCATGAAATAACAGCCATGGAGAGATCGAAAGAAAAAGTAAAATGCCTGTGTAGGGAGCAAAAACCCTAAAAGAGGTCATACAGCTGGAACCTCTGAGAAATAACCAGAAAAAGAAATGTTTCATGGAGTTTTATTTCATGTTATAGTAACTGGGTTATCTGTTATGATTTGCAAATCAGCTTATATTTCCTTAGAAGATTAGTACATTTTTTTAATGTAAAGAAAACTCTTCCCAAACCTCCATATCTATCTGCTGTTAGAATTAAAATAGGAGGTTTGTGGGACATTTCCAAATCTTCTAGCAGTGTCATCCTGTTGCTTTATAATTTACTTTTTGCTTTCTTAACTATCTAAAATATTTATATAATCTCTTTGCTGAAAGGGATGATGGAAAATAAATCAAACCTAGCCTTCTAGTTGGCTTAATGACCATTTAAATATTTCACCTTTCTACTTCTTCTATGCCCAGGCCACACATACACACCTCTTCCCACCCAACCATCATTTAAACACCTCTACCACCATCAGCAAGAAGACTGTGGAGGCAGATCAACCACAAGTAACTGGTCGGATTTATCCCACAATCTTGAGAACACTGGATCCCATGCCAGTGTTTACTCATGTGAGCATTTCTAATGAATCGTGGGAGAGCATGCATATATAACACCAGATATCTGCCTAATTATTACAGGGTCAAGGCGTTATGCAAAGTTACTAAAAAATTTCAGACAGGTTTTGGTGCTTAAGATGCCACTTTTAATTTAAATTTTCTATTTCTGTTTAATTTCTTCCTTTCCCCCTTTTAGCCCCTTTTGTTTACCCAAAATTATGTTGAACAGCCAAAAGTTCATGGCAAAAAATGATGTTGGAACTTGCTGACAGAGAGGCTCATCATGCCTCATTGTATTTACCAAAATGTATGTAGAGTGGTTTTATTAAATAGTGAAATTTTTCATATTCATACATTATCCAGAATAAAATATCTAGGAAGAATATACAAATGCTAAGTACGCAAGGATACAAGAACTGATTTCCTCACTTCCTTTTATGACAATGTAACCCAACCAGTTGATCAAGGGAAGCTGGTTGATGTGATCTTTTTGGATTTCAGTAAAACTTTTGATAGCGTCTCTCACAGGACCCTTCTGGAAAAAATATCCAACACACAGCTGGATAAACACATCATGTGATAGGTGAGCAACTGGCTCACAGGTCAGACAGAAAGGGTTACAGGGAAAGGGGTGACACTGGACTGGGGTCCTGTCAATAGTGGGGTTCCACAGGGCTCCATCCTTGACCTGGTGTTCTTCAACATCTTCAGAAATGAATTGAAATGCAGGACTGAGAGGGATACGAAGTGAGTTTGCAGATAATATAAAACTGGGAGGTACTGTTGACACCCTGTAAGGCCCTGCAGAGAGGCCTTGACAAATCCGAGAGATGGGCAGTGACAAACCATATGAAGTTCAGCAAGGGAAAGTGCTGGTTGTTTCATCTGGGATGGGGCAACCCTGGATGTACATACAGACTGAGGAATGAGATGCTGGAAAGCAGAGCTGTGGAAAGGGACCTGGGGGTCCCGTAGGATGGAAAGGTGGCCTTCAGTCAGCAGTGCCCTGGCATCCAGAAAGGCCAACCCTGCCCTGGGGATGCACCAGGCACAGCATGGCCAGCCGGGCAGGGGAGGGGATTGTCCTGCTCTGCTCTGAGCTGGGGAGGCCTCACCTCGAGTGCTGGGGACAAGTTTGGGTGCTACAATATAAGAAAGATCTCAAACTATTAGAGAGTTTCCAGAGGATGGCAATGTAGATGGTGAAAGGCCTTCAGGGGAAGCTGTATAAGGAGCAGCTGAACTTGGTCAGTTCAGCCTGGAGAAGGGGAAGGTGAGGAGAGCGCTCACTGCAGTCTGAAGCTTCATGGTGAAGGGAAGTGGAAGAAAGTCATTGATGTCCTCTCTGTGGTGACCAGTGACAAAACCCGAGGGAATGGCCTGAATTCATGTTAGGGAAGGTTTAGGTTGGATAGCAGGAAAATATTTTTCACCCAGAGGGTGGTTGGGCACTGGATGAGCCTCGTCAGGGAAGTGGTCATAGCACCAAACCTGATAGAGTTAAAGAAGGGTTTGGATTGTGCTCTCAGGCACATGCTGTGACTCTCTTAGGGATAGGGTTGTGCATGGGAGTTGGACTTGATGATCCTTGTGGGTCACTTCCAACTCTGCATATTCTGCATATTCTGTAAGGATGGACTAGAGGAAAAGTAGTCTCAGATTTTTCTGAGTGTAGATCCCAGTAACAATGTCTTAGGGTACCTGCAGCAACTTCCAACAAGAGGTGAAGAAAAATGATGTGGAAAATCTGTAGTGCTGACTCTGGTGCATTTTGATCCAAACCCTGTTGGCACTAACAGAAAGAAATTCATCTTGATGCTAATGGTTTGGCTTAGGACTCACATTATCATATACCTCAAGCCAGATATGGACTAAACCTCTGCAAAGTGGAGTTCTGAAACCCTAAGCATAACATTTTCTACCTGTCCCTTCTTTCTGATTCTCAAATACTGATCAACCTTTCCTGCTCAAAGCAAGAACTTGCCTGTGTTTTTCTTTTCTTTATCCAGTTTGAGAGGGAGTTTCAGGATTTTCAGAGAAGATGACATTCCTGGTATCTATTTCATATTTGAACACGTTTTGAAATAGAGACTGATGAAATATCTTTAATATTGATACCTGTCAAAAAGGTTGTGGTATAACTATAGTCTTCATTACTGTGATTTATGATCCCTGAATTTTATGCCATTTAAAGTAAATATATGAGCCAAACACATATATATGTTTTTGCAGGTATGTATGTCTCTATGTCTACATGTATTATTAAAAAGTCATTTTGAATAAGATTGTTAATAGTAAATGGTGCAAATATGAAGAATTATCTTGTAAAAAACATACATGCCAATAAAGCTGTATGATTTTTGCTAGCTGATAGTGTTACCCTATCCGATTAATAAAAATTTCCCTATGGCCAGGGTAATTTCAAATTTGTAGTCATTCCAGCATCTTTTTTTTCTGTTTATTTTCAGAAGCTGCTGAGGTTAGACAGACTTCCTCCTCAGCTGTTTTAGAAAAAACCAGGAGGGAGCATGGGGCTAATGATTTGATATCTTCTTAAACAAAGACAGAAATCTCTGTCAAATGTATTACATAAAATTAAGTCAATTCTTGTCTTCAATGTATTTAACTGGCTGTCATAAATTTGTCAAAATTTAAACTGCAAACTGAAGTTGAATAATCTTAGGGCAAGTCATAAGATGAGTTATTTATTTCTGTTGGGCTTATTACCACCACTTGATCTAATTATTTTGACACTTCTACACTAATACTTAGGACTAAAAATAAACTGACAAAACATGTAATATTTTTTCTCCCCTCAGGGATAAAAGTAGGAGGTAATGCTTTTGTAAAACATAATAAAAATAAGCTATCTTTGAAAACTGTAATGTAAATATTTTAATTAAAATTTCTTACCACAGATTGATTGAAGATCTTTTCTGAAAGACAAGAAGGAAAATGTAGGGCCTTCTGAACAAAAAAAAGAGATTAAGCCTAAACTCTACACTTTGATTATTTTTATGACAGATTGGTGTTATATAGATCAAATAAGCTGAGACTATAAAGCAAAGTGGAGAATATGGATTCAGAAAATGGCCATAACAATATTGATACCAGGAAAAATAATCACAAGTATCTCCCTTCTTTAATGAAGATTATAGACAGACATGTACAAGTAGAGTGACAGGAAAGGCCTTTTATTTAACCAGCAATATGCTGTCAATTTTTCAAAAGGTGCCAGAGGTTCAGCACATTCCAACTCCAATCTTCAAACCAGTTTACAGAACAATTGGGCTGCTGTGATGAAGCCTAGGACATTAGTAGGCAGCCAGCATCTTTAAGAATAACCACATATTTACATACTAATATAGACATACAGACACCTAATTATCCTGGGTTTGCAAGGAAAAACTGCATTTTTTAAAATGTTCTGCTTGCTTTGTTGGGAAGGAAGAAAATTAGCTACTTAAAACACAGTGCTACCGGGAAAAATTAAAGGAAAGTGGATTTTTTAATTATGGACATTTTCTTTAAAGTTATAGACATTCTTTCTTCAGGAAAAGACAGATTTAGGAATAGTTTCCTGTTCAGAAAGTGAGATAAAGCTACCTCTTTTTTTAATATGTATTTAGTATGTTTCACTGATATCATTCTACTACTATCTATTTTTTCAAGATATAAGTTTTGAGGATTGTTCTTAATTTCCTAAATGAGTATCTTTCATGTAGTGTAGGACTTCTATCACACATCTTATCACCTTGACCTTGAGGCCAAATACAAATCCCTCAATTTTAAGAAAACACAAAAAAAATCAAAAAGAGGAAAATAAAGTTGATCCTTAAATGAAAGTTGCACTGGTAGATTTGGAATCATGAGAGGTCAGAAATAATATAATTTAAGACCTGTCCTTGCCTCTAGCTAACCTGTGTAAGGAACAGCTTGAACAGTGGCAGCAGACCAAAACTGGCAAACCCACAAGGATAAAGGCTAGCATTGAGTTTTATACCCTTTTGACTTCACTGGATTACTTCCAGGAGAACATACAAAGTCTTTCAGGTGCTTTTGTCCAAATATATCCATCTCTGAGGACACTGTCATTTTTTTTTCCTTGCTTTGTTGCATGAAAGGGCAGCACCATGAGGAAAGGGCTTTGCCAAACAACAGTGTGCAAAATCCTGCCAAAATCTCTAATCTAAGCTTTTAGGACCTCAGTGATTTACCTGTTCTCAAAACCAGCAGGTCAGAACTCCAGACCAGGCTCTGCTTCCTCCACGGCTGCCAGGGACCATACTTTCTCCTCCTGTGTGACTGCTATCCAGTCATGGCTGAAACCTTAAAAAGCAGGCATTGAATCAGATCGCTACTAGCAAGGTCAGAAATCTCCTGACAGTCAGACGAACTGAGCAGTGCAGCTGATTAACTTCAAAAGCAAATATTCATATCTTGTTCACAGGCAGCAGAGGGTGATGATCCTTTGTCACAAATTTATTTTCCATTAGAAGAATATTATATATTTGGGGATTAACATACTCATTTATTTTGACAAGCTTAACTTTCTCCCCTGCAGTTTCTTCAAGACAGCACTAAAAAAAATCTGCTCAATTCACTCCTGAAAAGTTCTTTAAAGGTATTTTATTTTTACATGCTTGATACAAAGTCATCAAAATTCTTTTTAGTGCAGAAGATAAGGCAAGTCTTTTATACTATATGAAAGTTTCTTCAAATCAAATGCAGGCTTTCAAATTATGTCACTGTTTTAAGAGTCAGCTCATACCCCTCTTTTGCCAATTTAGCCCAAATGCTTCTGTCAATATCTAGTAATATAGAGAAAAGTGAAAATCTCAAGTACAACTATGCAATTAGAACAGTGTGGTGGTGCGATTCCCCTCCCCTTCTCCCTAAGATCATGGATGCCATGACCTCCCCTTGAATAGGGATGCCTCCAAAGGTTACTTCTTGAGGCTGAGAAATTCCTTGCTGCAGCAGATTGTCACCTTTAAGTAAGAAAGAGCTATTTTTTTTTTTTTCTATAGAATTGTTACAGTGATAGACTATTCTACCTTCATCTTTTTACAGGTTGAATATAAAGGACTGATCCTTTTCCAAAGTGAATCTTCCATTAGGGAAGATTCTATCTGTTTATTTAATCCCACCACCCTCACACCCCCAATCACCCAGCATAAGTCTGAGAGTGTTTCTTATTCAACAGTAATAAAAATGACTATTCTGTTTCCATGTAAAATGATACTCATTTTTTTTCTTTGGACCTAATATGTTTTAGAAGACTGAACCAGTCCTGACAGTTTCTAAACACATGAATCTAAGATTTGAGCCTGGGAATTTCATACTTTGAAGGATGTTAAGGTTTGCATCCTTATAGTAGAATCTCTCCCATCATGTCCTCTAGTTCATACTGTTTCCCTGGGCTGAGCAGCATCTGCTGAATGTGGTTTACTATAGAGCAATCACTCAACTGCCTTCCCATGTTTCTACATACTATTGATAATTTTCTTGTGATTCGCTGCAGCAAAAGCCAAGGAAAAAAGATTATTAAAATCTAATCCAGCAAGACTTCTAAGCACTGTCACTTACACCAAGTAAGATGCCAGCTGCATACATAGGCATGGTGTAATTTGTGCCTTTTGGAAATTTCATTCCACTGTTTTTCTTTGAATTTCAACATTCCATAAATGTATAATATGTAACAGTACATGTGTACATAGTAAATGCCATTCCTATTATGTTAATTTCTATCTGCTTTTTAGAACAATTCATCCACTCAGATATGGAGGGTTATTTTAAACAAAAGTCCAGATGAAAGCTGCCGGAATGAGGTGCACAAAGCTGACACAATGCTTTGATTTTCTATAGAAGGTCCAAGGAATTTTTTGGTACTCATTCTCACAATTTTTCCATGGGCTTTTAAAATTGGATCACATTTCTGAAACAAACAATAAACCCTGACAAATATATTCAAAGAAGACAACATCAACAACAAAAATACATTAAATGATGGGAATCAAACCTCAGCCAGACAACATTCTTGGAAAAAGTTCAGAGGGAACTAATACAGCTTTTTCATTGGAAATCAATATAGATGCATTATTACATTTTCCTGCAGATAATTTTTAAGTGTCAACAACTGCCAAGTCTCTAACTTACTATGAACATGGAAATCAACACAAGAGACAGAAAAAAAGACTTCTGGTAGAATAGATGGTTTATTATTTCATCATTGATCTGCAAATGCAGGATTTTAGAGAAGCCATTTTTAATTTGCACCAGTAATTCAAGAAACCTAATATAAAGTCATATTCTTTAATCCTATAAACTACAGAAGAATTCATAGAAAAGTTATTAAAGCTTTGGATACGACATTTGCATTGTTTATTATATAAAATTTAGTCCAATGTATATTTCAAATAAGTTTTGCAGTATTTTGTGCTTTTTAAACTCCTCTCATTGCTAAACATTCAAGAAATTATTCTTTACTAAAATACCGCGTTAATCAAAAAAAGAATGCACAAAGGATTGTAAAAAATCCTTTAGAAATTCTGCAGCAGTCTTGCATGTCTGATGGACTGAATGCTGAGCACAGAATTTGCATAAGACCTGTCAAATCAGATAGGAAAAGCACTCTTTTTTCTCTTTAATTACAAGAAGCTAGGCAGTGAAGTACCAGCACTACTCAGATCTTAGATTCCTTCCCCATTTCTATCATACTGAATGAGCATAACAGAAAACTATATGTGTATCTAAACAGTTAAAAGATTAAGTGTGAACAGATTACATCAGATAAGGCATTATCACATTATTTCTTCCACTCTACAGAGGGAGGAAAAAGACAGCTGCAACTTTACATGTTAGCAAAGCTGCTGAATTCTATTTGTAAGTATTTCTGTAAAGCACATTGGAAGGATAAAGTATTCTAATATAGCTACTGATGATATCTCTGCCACTTCAGTAAAAAGGGAACTTTATAGCAACAAGGGACGTAGAGAAGATCCTTCACTTTTTTTTTTTTCAATTAGAGCTCTCTAATTCCATCATCCCTGCAAAATTCTGCAAAGTATATTAGACCTAAAGGAATCATTTGCTAAAAGTTACACACAGGCAAGATAGCACAATGAGATATTACCATATGGAAGTAGTATTTATTTATTGGCTAATGTGGACTGCCATCAACTTTCCACTAACCTGAAGGATATGGAGCTGGGCTAAGGACTAAAACTAGAAAATATTGTAGTGTCTATAGTAGTACATTAAACAGCAATGGGTACCATTGCCGTGCACTGGAATTACATCACTGAATTAAACTGTTAAAATGGCTCTTGGCATGCCTTTTTCCCCCAAATTGCAGTGTGCCAAGCAATCCTTGGAAGAGCTGGCCAGTAAATGTGGGGCAGAGACCATTAGCAACAGAAAATTTTATGTGGCTACTGGAAAGAGTTATATGGAGAGCTCCTGTTCTCTCTGTGACTACAAAAAACCTGTTTTAGTGAGGCAGGATTGTTAAATTTTTGTCAGCAATAGTCATGCCAGACTTAGTTTGGCTCTTATAGAGTATCGGTGGTTTCTGCTTTACTTTACCTACATTTGGAAGAAGTGACTCATTAAAGCAAGATTTTGGCTCCGCCAGCATGGGGTTTCAGCTGATATGTAGCACTGCACCAGAATGCCATCTGGAAAGTGCCATGACAGTCCTTCTGCCCTAATGGACAAAAAATATCAGTGTGAAGGACTGATTCCCTGGGAGCTGGCCTGGCTGTACAGGTCAGAGTCCTATTGGGGATGAGCTTGTGTTGGAACACTCTGCCACCACAGGCTTAGATCCAGGACCTCAAGGTGTTAAAGGGATAGACAGCCTTTTAAGTGATGCCTGTTTATTCCTTGCTGCACTTTGTGACTGAAGATCCATGTGTACTGAAACCCTTGGAAGCAGTACAGCTGCCCACACACAGATTTGAACCTCCATTAAACTGGGGGGGAGTCTGGGCTCTTTCTGGGCAGCCAACTGCATCATTAAACCATTGAATGGGTTTCCCAATTGAAAGTTTCAGGTATATGAATACATGTAAAAAAACCCTTGCTCTTTGCTCCCCTGCTTCCTGAACTTAAGAAAGTGTTAACTAACATGATGGAAATGTGAGAGAATATTTGCATTATCGCATGGTTGCTTAATCAAAGAGACCATGAGCAGTGGTGACTGGGCTTCTTTTCTTTTCACCTGAGACATTCAAAACAGATTCAGAAAGATGGAGAAATAATGACTAATATTATAATACACAGTATTTGTAATTTCTATGGGATAACCTATCAGGAAAACAATAATGAAATATTTTATAGGTTTATCAGAGAATGTCATGGAACAAAGTGCCTTAGAATGCTGTAGATGCAACAAATTAAATTTCTTTCTTCAGCGTTAAGAGGAAATTAAATAAATAGATGTTATGACCTCAATCAGATACCAGCAAATATCATAGGTACTGAGATGTCTGAAAGAGTATACCTTTTCTAGCTAGAGAATTACTGTGCATAAATTCTGCTAGGAATTTAAGAGATGGATGTAGTTAATGGAGAAGTCTATAAGCCCTGAGTAAGTATTCAGAGGTCCAAAATATAGTGCCTGCCTTTTTTTATGGTGATTTGATCACAGAAATGTAAAGGAAAATAAGTGACCATGTGAATGTGTGAACTGAATGACAAATTGTCCATTGTCAGCAAATAAATAATTCCAGACCAGGAATGCCCTAACATTAACCAATTTTGGTAGGTATTCTCTGTACCTGTTCCTAGTTATTTGCTACTAAAGTAGTCACCCATAATTTGCAATTGTTATAAATCTGGTCTGGCAACTTGTACAAGTTGCTTCTCCTCTCAAAATCATAATAATAATAATATTGGCCCTCACAGGAGGTCTGTCTGATCAGCACGGACATTTTCAGCAAAGGAAGCCAAAGGAATCCCCTTTAGGTAGTAATTTTTTTTTCATTCCCTGTCATATTAATAAAACATTTTCTAGGAAAAGAAAAAGAGGTTTTACTGCAAAGAAAATACTTTTACTTGCCTCTACATATGCAGAGCAAGATATTTGTGCATATTTATGCATTTTGTAATTTAGAATTAGGCTTGCTATAGTTGCCTTACAGGCTACATGTAAATGAGATGCAGGCAAACTGCAGTAAAGTATTCAAATGATCTCTGTGCCCTTTTCTCTGCCCTCACGAAGGATTTATGGTGGATAGTTTCCAAACCAGCGATGTAGAACTGCAAGTATTTGATGCATCTCTTTGCTGGAATTAGGGCGATACGCAAGAAGTTTCCAGCTGTAGAAGGTGGAAGAAAACACATGGAGAAACTAAGAAACATTAGCAATCATTAGAGGGAGGAAAAAAGCATATACATGCTCATTAATCTTATCCACACAGCTGTTTTGCCAATATTTCCACTGTACACAGAAGAGCTCTGAGTTGCGCACTCACTCTGGATAAAGGACTATTGCTTGGTCTTCTTTGTTATTGAGTGTCTTTAATTTGAAAAAGAAAGCAGACAAAAATAAATTCTAAAAAATTATTAGTGATTGAAGAAAAAATTTTTTTCCAGGCTTATTATATGCATACAGCCAATATTAATAATCGTCTCAATTTCACAAATACTTCCTTGTCCTTACTAGAGATGTCCTGAACTTCATGCCTATATTTTTGAGTGTCTAAGTGAAAAGAAATATTTTTAGTCTTTAGTCTGTATGGCCATAAGAGGTACGTTTGAAAGACTTTGCCAAACTTAGTTCATCAGGTTATTTCAATTAACAATTCAAGGACATTTTGGTGGATTTTTTGTGGGTGTTATTTATATTTTAGATTAAAATATATAAATGTGAATCAGTTATCTCACAATGACTTGTTTTTGGAATAAAAGGTTGACACAACACAGAAATGCAGTTTTCTATGGCATCCTGTGTAGTATATGTGTCATTGTAGGACAAAAAAATGAATGACTCCAAATACTTTTCAGAAGGCAAGAACATAACAAGGTTTTATTGTCTAATTCTTACTACCTTTTATAAGGTGTTTGGATACAGACTTAACATGACTGGCAAATAGAAATGACACCTTTCTAATCCTTTTGGTTAAACTAGAGAAACAGAACTAGAAAAGCAAACATTGCCTAGAACAAATTGTTTTGAAAATGCATCAGTTGTTTACCAAGATTGTTTTGAGAAGATTTCTCGAGATATTATTCACCTGGGGAAAGTTAACAGCTGCTAGCAGGCTAAAATCTCTCAGAGTCAGAAATATCAGGCCCACATATATGGATCGTGAAAGAGGTAGCCAAAGTATTGGTATTAAAAGTTGCTTATATCTCTACTCAGTGATTTTATACAAAATCCTCTATACTGTAATAAGGCTTTACATGTGGAAGAGATCATGAGAAATTTGAACAGGATTTTTTCCTTAAGTATATAAACTTGATCAAATTCTTGACAATGGCAGGCCAATCAAAGGACTACAGCCTCCAGCTGGGCAGCATATCCCAGCCAGCCCCACAGCAGACTGATCCTTAGGCAATTTCCTTGGATGCCAATACAAGCAATTTTAGAGCCAGTTCTTTCCATAGTGCAGCCAGCCAAGTATCCAGATGCTTTTGCTAGAAAAATGTATATCACATCAGAGCACCTGGATTTTGCAGCTGTGATGCTCAATGTTTAGTTTGCAGTTAAACCTTCTCAAAGTATCTGGGATGAATACTGGGAATAAGAAAGACAAAAGAGGTTCATTTGGAGCACAGCAGAAAGCAAATGTAGGACTATAAGTGCAAAGTATTTTCCATGTGGCAAAACTTTTATACTATCTTTGTGTCCTCATTTCCCGTTATTTCCCATCCCTTTATACATTCCATCAACCCAAGAACTCACCTCTTATTTTCCTTACTGATAAGTCATACCTAATAGAGGGGAATTACTTTCTTAGAGTACCTGTTAACAGAATAGAAGCCTCAAAGGACCCAACTATAGTGACAAAGGTACATTTTCCAGACGAGACTTGATTTCGTAACAAGCACAGAGTTCAGCGTTGCAGTTTGAAAAACACAATGTGCATGAGTGCCCGCTGGAAAATTGAACTGAAATTCTTTAGCATAGCAACATAATTTGTTAAAAGTTCAACTGTGGGAAAACTTATATCCTTGATGGTACAATATTTGAAAAATGAACTAGTTCCTTTATGACCTTCTGCAATTGAACATTCGTTTGGTTTCAGTATAAAATACTGTGCATTTTCTACAAATGTAGCTCCTTGTCATAAGAATTCAGTGCAAAAGTTTTTATGGATTTATGTCTTAATAAAATAATTTTTAAATTGTTTCATAAATTCAAGGATGAAGCTACTAGAAGATGCCACCTTTCTTCTCATCCTTCCAGTCTTAGAAATAGAAATATTGTGAAAGTAAAGAACAATTACATAATACGACATAGAACTTTCTCAGCAACAGTTCCTAGAAAAATTACATCAGTTTAATGTGAGCTGGAAGAAGATGAATTAGTGAATATTCTCTGAGTTATACCCTGTCATATTCTAATCTATATTTTCCTTTACTTTCATGAAGTCCCAGGATATGGAACAGATATTAGATACAGCAGAATATGTTGCAATGTGACTGGGATTATTAAAATATACTTTACATTTGTGATCTAGTGCAACTTAAATTCATACACTAAAGATGTCAAACCCAAAGAAAGTGCTTGGATTTTCTGATGAGTCACTACTCAGAGCTGCTGTCTTTTGCTATAGAGGCATCAATTGGTTTATCTTGTTAAATCAAAGCTCTTCAATGACATATGTATGTATAGTGCACGAGCAGGATGATCAGAAATATCTATTACTTGCCTAATGGGTTTTTGTATTACAGAAATTGAAAATTAAAAATATCCCACTAAAATAATGGAAACCTATGTCATCCTACTTCAGGATAAAACCTAAAAATACAACTTTTATGAGCAAGGGGATTCCCAGGAAAATTTGGGTTTGGAATAACATAAAGAGAAATATTTTGGCTTGCTTCCTGCCCAAAATTCCTGCCAGTTTTACTGGTAGTGAGTGAAATTGTGGAAAGCCTCACTGGCAGAAAGAAAGTACTCCTGATCCCTGTTTGCTCACTACCTCTTTGCAATTAATTTTTATTTTCATGACCAAAAAAGGGCAAGTGCTTCAAAACAGCAGACTTAAAACATCGATTTTGTTGACATTTCCCATTGAAAAGTATTATAACAGAAATTTTCTAAGTAGTTTTATTCCTGACATAATAAATATCAGTCAAACTCTTTTGATTTAACATTAATTTAACCAGCATAATATACATCACAGCGTCTAAATTGCACTCTTTCACATCTCAAACTTTGTTTTATATAAAAGATGAAGGAATACAGTAAATAATACAGTGTCTAGTATAAAGAATTTAAAGATTCTTGCCAAAGATGGTTAGACTGAATTTCATAACTTTCTGTTTACAAGTCAAACATAATTTCATCTCTACAAATGGGGAAATAAATTCATATGGGTTGTTCAACTCAGCAAGACCCCACAAAAATTCTGCAGAAGATGATCGTTTAACCAAAGCTTTCCTCATTTTTGGTCTCTCATGTTATCTAGTGCATAGTTTATCTTCTTTGTTTTGGCATGGTTTAGATTGCTTATTATAAGCTTCTTGTAAGACAAGTAGTACAAGGGTTCATCTGACAGCAACCTGAGGGAGTCCCTAGTGCCATCCTGTAGAAACTATGAAATACAAACGAATGTTATGACCATCTGTGTTTTCTATGCAATTTGACATCTATTTTTTATTAGGCTTGGACACCTTTATTGCTAATAAGTTGATCTTTAGTATCTAACACTCCTACTCAGGCAATTATTATGTATGTATCTGTAGATTTATTTCTTCCAATAATTTAGTTTTAAAATACAATTTATCGTTTTGGAAAACTAGTTGTTTCTCATAGACAGATGGAATTGACTGGAGAACACCGTGGTAGCTGTGAATGCTGAAAACTAACATTGCCTCAGAATGTTTAATTTCTTTCAATTTCATCTTGATCACAAAATTCATCAGTTTCTTGATTGGATTTATTTCATATTAACTTAGTACCCTGTAGAACTCTATTTCCAAGGCAAAGCAAAATAAAATTTACAGAACTGCAGATATTTTCTTAACTGCAACAGTTAGGAAAGACAGCACTTCAAAAGAGCAGGCAGGGATATAGAAGCTGAAAAGTTAATCAGAAAACTGACCAAAAATATGGTTTTCAAATTGCTTCCTCCTTCTTAGAACACTAGCCATTTGTCTGGCTTGAAAGGAAAATAAGACAATAATTACCTGCTACAATGGGTACAATAATTGCCTGCTACAAAACCTAATGGGCTTTGTTTCTTTTTGGCATTTTTTGTTCACACTGGCTGCTTAGTGCTCTGAATTACCATTGCAGACAGCAGAAGCATTGAGCAGAAATTGACAAGCGTAAAGGAACAACTTTTTCTTTTATTTTTTCCCCTTTTCTGAAGTGAAAAGTGTCAGTTGTTTGGCTTTGAAGGCGTTTCAGTAATGTTTTTCCACAGCAACAGAGAAGAAAGTGCAAAGGAAAAAAAGTTGCAAAATTAGAGCAGAGAAGCATCTTGTCTGGTGTTATCACTGTGTATCTGTGTTGGATTTGGGCAATGTTGACAGTTCTCGGTTTTTTTTGCTTGGAGTTTTTACAGCTTACACTAGACTGTATGTATTATGCCTGAGGCAGGGTTTTTTTAGCTGCTGCAGTGATTCTAAAAGTCATAGGAGCGTGATCTCCATTTATATTTTTCAAAAAATCCTTACAATTCCTTCTTTCTCAGGATAGATATTTTTCATCTGTGTTTTGTAGCATGAAACAAAGTTGGGTCTTGTGTGCTGCTAAAAGCTCAGCGAGGATGCTTACCTCTGTGAGTGATGCTGCTTGCTTCACAAACTTGATAGTTTAAACACAGGGGGCATGCTGGGTAGAGATTTTATTTTGAAGTTGCATCATCAACCACCATTACAACTTTGTAATTTCAGTTTTTACACTCCTGGTTTAGAACAAAACACAGCTAATGTTTAAACGTAAATATTTAAACTTCCAGGAAGCCCCAGGAATATCACCAAACTGTCTAGTGTTTGTTCTGCTGCTACAAGTTTTGCAAATGCTACAGCAGCAACAGAGCACAGTTTAAGGCAACAGTTTTGAAAATCCATTACTAATAGCATTTAGGCATTCTTCTAGCAACACACAACCACTGAATGAGTAGTCTTGTACCTGCCAGAGTAATATGATCTTCAGGTTCTTCATGTGTTAGAAGCAAATTAATTCATGCTTACTATATACTACCATTGCTTGTTCTTTATCCATCTACAATCTTGTGTCTAACCTAAACCCAACTGGGTGGGTGAAAGCCACTCTAATTTAGGACAATTTTGTGACAGCACTGAAGGCTAACAGTGGTATCCAATGAATGATACTTTCATGTGGGGTCACTGAAAATATCGGAGTGTACTGTCCTGTTCTTCTGGGGAGGAAAACCTACATTTACATCCAGATTTAGCCAGCACACTTGAAGCTTTGTCTTCCCTATTCAGGTATGTTGCGGTACCGTAAGACTGATATTAAGTAGCTAAAATGGCAAGGGTTCATCTCTTAATAAACTAAAAGAGCAGATGAGTTCTGCTGTCTGGCCAAATTCAGGTTGTTTACAAGAAAAATCAGATACAAAAGATGTTACATCATCAAAACCAGTATGAACAATCTGTAACAGCAATGCAGAAATACTGCTAAAGAAACTCTACCTCTTTTTCTGGACAACTTCTCCCTGAAACAGAACATTCCTTTTTTTACTTTTTTGTTTTCTGTAAGTCAGCTTTCCATAAGCCTAGAAGACACTGTTTTGCACATCTTCACAAGGCAAACAAAACCCTCACATATGGTCCACCACCTCATGAAGGTAGAAGCAAGAAGACAACTGAAGTGAGAGAAGCAAAAATCTAACTGTGGCTGAATACTTCAGAAATCTGTTAACAGATTTTCTTAGAAGAGATTATCCTCTTTTTCCTCTTTGCCTCTGACAAACATAATGAGTATTTAATGCAGTGTATCGCACATGAAATTTTAAATAAAGATTAATTCACATCTTCTTTTAAGATAACTGAGAGGTTCTTCAATTTTATGAACACTGTTGCCTGCTAACTCAAAAAATTCAGAATAATATTTTAAAGGTCTATCAAATGAAATAGGATGAATGTTCACACCAGAGATGAAAAGATTCATATTTAAAATGTGTGCATTAAAAGATGTTTTTTTCAATCAGCTTCATAGGCTGAGATGTACAAAATAAAAAATAGTACTAGTGAAGTTTCAGGTTTTCAGAGCTTTCCCTGGACAAATCTCCAGCTAAAATGAAAGCTACTCTCAGTAAATACCTGCAATGCAAATAATGTTGAAAAGGATTAAGGAATAGAAGTTGAAAAGTGTATATAAAATGCCTAATCACAGAAATCCACAACTCCTCTTTCCCATACTTTTCAAGCTTTTCAGAACAGAAATGAGAACAAAATATGAAAATGTCAGACCTTTTCTTCTTAGATTCCTTACTTGAATGGGGCTTCTTTATACATTCTGTATAAAGAAATGTTTCCCAGGAGGTGTCCAGGACCATTTGTGTAAAACAGAATGGTTTTGCTGTATTGAGACACCTTTTGATGATTATGAAAATGAAATGAGTTCAGGAAAACACATATCCTTCACAAAATGCTTAAGGCCCACAGAAGCATTATAATTCAATTTTGCTGAAGATATTTCCCACAAAGACACTTTACAGCAGTCAGTCCCTTCTGGCAATTTAAAATCACTTTGTGAATGAAAGACCAATCTCGCCCTCACACATTGAGCTATTGTGCTATTACTGCTTTATTCCTTATCACAGAAAGCTATTTTTCAAAACCTGTGAGAATTTTGGTAACGTGGATAGAGGAATTCTGACAAAAATCTCGGGATTTGTGCAAATAGAAGTAGTTGTATTTAATACTGACACAAACTAAACTTCTGAATTGCCCCTTGATATATCTAGAAATATTATGTAACCCAAATTTAGGAAACTATGTTATTCTGTGAGATCCTCAAGCCTACTGCTACAAAAAATTGTAAACTCCAAATAATATTGCTTGGAAAAAGTGACTTTTATAATATAGTTCAAAAGGTGCGATTGTTTTCCTTCATAACAATGGTAACCCTTGGTAGTTGATTCCTGGATCTACCTAGGGTTAACCTAAACACTAAAACCTTAATCTAAAACCATTTTTTCCCAGAAATAAGTCAACTCTTACTAACTGAAAGTGGCTTTGTTTCAGGCCTCATATAAATAAAATAGAATTAATTTGAGATCTGAGCAGAAATTAACATCATTTGAAGGGCAATTTTCCAGTTCTTTTAATTTGATGTGACATAAACCCATGTACAGTGTAGCAGCAGGGAATTGCAAGTAAAAACATAAGAAAACTCAGAAATTATACAAATTGGAGCATTTTATATAAGACAATTACTAATGGATAATTTTGAGGTGAAAATGCCAATAGAAATCTGTTGCAGTGCCTTCAGAGAGTGTCTCTCTGCTCACCCGGGCTAGCTCTGGCACCGAGGCAGCGTGTCAGGCACAGCTCCAGCTACAGATAACTAGAGCCGATCTTGTGGGTCCTGANAAATCAATTGGAAAAATTATTTATTATCTTATTATTTAATGTAGTTGCAAAGTGAAACAATATATCATATGATGCTACTCATAGTCTCGGTTTGGGTTGCTGAAGATTTATAACAAATTTTGTTTTCTTCTACACTATATATAGTTTGCACTTGTAACAGATTCTTTCTATACATTCATACACTCTGAGAATTCTGACTTTAAAATCACATGCTTTAAATTTAATAAGTTTTTAAAAAGCAGGCAGATTTACCTAATATGTAATTATCAATGAGATCCCTAGAGGCCAGTCAAGAGAGATAAAAAGAGTCTGGAAATAGATTGACGAAATGTAAGTTGAACTGTCTCAAGGATGCACCTAAGTAAGACAGTTTCACAGGGCATGTTTTCCTTGATAGTGTGAGATACTTTTGCAATTTCAGCCCAGGAGGAAAAATACTATTGAACAGATTCTTTCTGACCGAAATATGCAGCTTTCAGAGTAACTAGTATTCAGTATTGCAATTTGGATCATTAATTGTATCATTTAAACAAAGACTAGTTAACATTATAATCTGTTCATTATCGATTTTTACTCTTGCAGGTGAAATGGAAGCATGCAAATATTTGATATAATTCAGGTGTGGAAATCTTCAATATGGAAATAAAATACCTAAACAACTATAGGCAGTAATGGTATAGGAATACCTAAAACAACAACTGAAAAGTGAGGTAATGTCACCTAAGAAAATTATATGGATGAATTCTTTGCTATGCAACATATTCTTTATTCTTGCTGGACTGTTGGCTTTTCACGAAACATATACACAAAAAGGGGAAAAAAACCCACACAAAAAAACCCCAAAACAAAACAAAAAAAACAAACCAGAATTTTCTGTGCAAAATTTCTGAACACTTGCAACTTCTTTGGACAGGTAGCAAACTCAGGATATGCTCAGCTTCTTACATAAAAGTGCTAGATTATAGCATGAAGTAGAATACTTCATTAATTCTGAACCCTGATGAGCATCTTTGGAGTTATAAATAGGTTTACTACATCAGACTACATAAATGTGTTTATTACATTAGTAGCCAAGTGTCTCTGGTGCTGGCATGATCAGCAGTAGAGCATTCTAGTATGGCACACACAAGTGGTTTCCTGAAGCAGGAGACCCTCCGGAGGAGCCATGGGAGCTGTCAGGAGCCACAAGCTAACATGAGCACTGGATGAGACCTGACTTGGGCCAGAAGCAGCAGCAGCCAAGCTCCCCACATGCATAGAACACAGTCTTAGGGATCTAGCTATCAGGGTGGGCAAACAGGGCATGGCATGGCAATGTGCACAGCAGGCAGGAGCTGTGCCCTGCCAGCCTGACCAGTGAGCAATGAGATCCACTCAGGAGAAATCCATGGCATCTCTGCAGCCACCACCACAGGCACAGCTGCAGGGTGTGCCTGGCTGTGCTGCCAGGACCTGCTGGCAGCAATCAGCACAGCGTGGACGTGAGCCCATGTAAAGGAGCTCCTCCACCCCAGGAGGAGGTAAGTGAGAATACTGGGGACAGTGAGAGATAGACCCTATTCCCTGGGGCTCAGTGCTGGGCTCTGTTCTGTTTAATATCTTTCTATGTTACAGATTAGGAGTTGAATAAACCTTCATTCAGATCACAGATGACCCTGAATTGGGTGGAAGTGTTCATCTGCTGGAGGGTAGGAAGGCACTACAGAGTGATATGGGCAGGCTGGATCAATGGGCCAAGGCCAATTGTCTATGGTTATGTGTAAATACTGCATTCAGTTCTGCCTCCCCCAAGACAGTGAGGTGCTGGAGCATATCCAGAGAAGGTCAATGAAGGTGGCATGAACACAAATCTCATGAAGAGCAGCTGAGGGAGCTGGGGTTGTTTAGCCTGGAGAAAACCATCCTGAAGGGAGACCTTAATGTTCTCTATAACCGCCCGAAAGGAGGTTGTAGGCATGTCAGAGTCAGTCTCTTCTCCCATGTAACAAGTGACAGGATAAGAGAAAAGTGCCCCAAGTCATGCCAGGAAAGGTTTAGATTGGATATTAGGAAAAGTTTCTTCACCAATAGAATGATCAGTTATTGGCTGTTTGTCAAGCCTAGTTTAATGCAGTAAACAAAATTCATATGTACTTTTATCATACTGAAATCATTAGAGGGAGCTCAGAATTTGTGGAGATGTTTTGGGTGTTTTTTCATCTATCCACTGAAGCGTTAATGCTTCCACCATTGTTTAGTAATCCAATATCATCAAAGATAAAACAGTCTTACTCTTCTTCAGACATCATAGAAAATAGAGAACTTTCCTCTTAACAGTGAATGGAAATTAAGTAATTTATAACAGTCAAATAGACTAATGTGTTCCAGAAAGTTTTTTCAGATCAGTTATGATTGTTTCATCAGATCAATTGTGATTGTTAAAGATAAAGCACTTACTTTATTAACAGATATAAATAGTGTAGTATTTTTCATAGTCTGGAATGAAAAGTCTGAAATGTGGTGGCTGCCTAGTTCAAATGATCCAGCAGTAGCTACACAAAACAGTTTACAAGACAAAGGCTAACCATTCTATTTTTTGATGTTTTATTATTCAGTCATGTATCTGATTTTTCAAAAAGGGCTTAGTTTCTAAAATTGTTTCCTGAAAATTTAAATAAACTTTGTGAGAGTTGCTATTGAAACTGCAGTGTTCCAGCCAATTTTTTACTGTTAAGAATGTTAAATGAGAAAAGCTGGATTAAGCTCTGCAGATACATTCTACAGTGTTTGTTGAACAGTTTAGATTTAATATGTGAGTTAGCAATAGATACATCACAGCACACTGGGGACACTTTAAAGAATTGTTATTATTCCTGTTTATTGGTGTAGTTTTTCTACAGTTTAATGTACTGCACAGTAGAGTAATTGCTTTCAAGAAAACAGTAAGTATTAACCCCCAGTGAGGGTGTTCTATGGAAAAATGTGTTGTCTAAAATTAACAGGCAATGATACATTTCCCTCTAGGTTCACTTAGCTATTTTTGTTTTATCGTATTTTATCCTTTTTATGCTTGCAGAAATCTTTTGTATTAACTTTGCTACTTGAACGGGGCCAAGCCATAAACTCAGGTAGATTTATTACTTCCTTCACTGTTACATTTATCTGGCTTTTTTTTATTGGGAACAGCAAATATACACAAATATCTTATTACCACACTTGCAAGAGGTGTAAGAACATAAAATGGAATTCTCATGATATAATGAAATAAATATGGTTCACTTTAAAAGCATTTAATTTTTTTTCAGCAGAAAAACTAGTTTAAGATGGAGTGCTTGTATCCAAAAGGCTGTGGAAGTGGCTCATGGAAAGCTTAAGCAATACTAGTTCCTCATAACCAGTAGTATACAGGGATATAGGATGACTTGTGTTATAATCTGCTGATTTTAACTTCCCAACACAAATTACCATGTGCCAGTTGGATTATTTGGAAACCAGGCAAAAGTTGAAGCCATCCAGAGAAGTTCCTCTTTAGCTGCTTTGTTGAGACAACCTCACAGTATAGTTTGTGCCTAAAACTATTTATTAACCAACTTGGCATCATTACATGAAAAAAAGTAAAAAATCAAAAAAAAAAGAAAAGAAAAGAAATTAAAAGAAAAGAAAGGAAAAGAAAGAAGAAAAGAGAAGAGGAGAAGAGAAGAGAAGAGAAGAGAAGAGAAGAGAAGAGAAGAGAAGAGAAGAGAAGAGGAAGAGAAGAGAAGAGAAAAGAAAAAAGACCTTTTTAACAATATAAAATTGCATCAACTGTTATTATCAACAGCATTATTTGACAAAATCTAGTTTGATATTTCTGAGAAAGATGACATGCCAAAGAGTTTTGAATGCTCTGTAATATTATACTAAAATGCTTGGTATAATTATGATGAGTATTACTAATGGAACTTTATATGGTATTGCTCACATAATGGTATTTCCCTATTATAAATTCGGCTCCTAAATTCCTTCCTATCTGTCAGAGGATGCTTCCCACATAATGAATGACTCAGAAAACTGGGAGAGTTTAAATTTTGATTTGTTAGAAGGCCACATTAGGTTATTCACAGAATAGATTTAATTTGAAGACTGGATATCGGACAACTAGGTTGTAAAAGAATAAACCAAATAATTGAAAGAAAGCCAAAAACTTTAATAAGCATTTGCGTATCTAGTGAAAAAAAAAATGGCTTGCCAACAAAATCCTTACATGAGGTCACTTCAAGAGTGATTCTTAAAGAAATTTAATATTGAAAATACGGAAACACATCCACAGATTGAAAAATAGCATCCCTAAATATAGAACATTTGACAATTTAATCTATCTTAGAATTCAGGCACCTATTTGCTCTTAGTATCCAATATCTTAACTCATTATTTAGAAATAGTTTATTCTGAAATGCAAGAGTTTTTAGTTGTAGATAATCCTATTTTTATTTTCAAAACTCGATGAGATCAAAGAGGTCCAAATTTAAAAGAAAATAAATGTTAAATTATGGAAGAACTATCTGTTTTGGGCAGTAAACAAACTAGAAACTTTATATTTTATTTCCAAAGTAGAACCAGTCATTTTAAAATCTGTTTAGTTTTTCAGGTATCTTCAGCTTTAATAATATTTTTTTAAAAAAATAAAAACTGTACTAAGTGGTATAATCTCTGCCTATTTTATGTCATTCCTGATTTTAATTTTCCTGCTGCTGCTCTGTGAAGGAAAACAGGGCCCTTCACATACTGAGGACAGTTTTGGAAATTGACTGGAAGCAACAGAAATTTATTCTTCTTTTTCCTTCACTGACAGCTACCTGAAGAGGGTGGTGCTTACCATCACATTTTTGGCAAACACACTAACACTTCATCTACTCAAATATATGCTTCAGTGATAATAGCTGTAACATACTATCTGCAAGAATCCCCCCAGGAAGCAGTTTAAAGGTTTGCCAGTAACTTCGGTTTCTTAGTTTGCTTTAAAAAAAAATGATATGCCTAAATCCAAACATATAATAATAAAACAACAGTTCAGGATGCATAAAAGAATTCATTCAATTAATTGGGTTTTTTTAAAATATTGTGGTTAAGATATCAGTTTAGAAGCAGAACTACAAAGCAGTGGACAAGATCCAGACACTTTTATTTTAAAAAAAATTACTTTTATGGGGTTAACCAAATCTTTTTTCCTCATGCAAGTAAAAGTTCTTGTAGTGAGTAAGTTTAGGACTGTTACGTTGCATCCATTTAATTAAAGGAGGTTGAAGTGTCTTAAAGAGTCAGGAATTTAAGAGTTACTCTTTTATGTTTAGATTAAGCCATTTCCCCAATTCCTTTAAGTCAAAATCAATAAAAGTGTCTTCATCTTTTTTTAGGATTTAAATAAACTTTGCACTTTTAATTCAGTTGCTAATTCTCCCCAAAAAGAAGAGGATAACTGTATTAGAGCAAATCACTAACTTCTGTTAGTTTAGAAAAACAGTAGTACAGAATTATTTCATTGTACCATACATAGGCTGAAAAATGGATAACTATTGCAGAATAATATTGATTTTGTGTGCTCAATAGTCCTAATGTGAAAGTATTTAAATAATTATTTCCATTAGATAAAATGCAAAGATGTGTTATTTGTACATCACTGGAACAATGAAGGCAGCTCTCAAGAAATAGAACTCTTGCTGCCTCCAAGACCAGAGATCCCTAAACCAGGAAACTCAAATGATTAAGCAGAATTATTTCCCATACTGCTACTGATAGCTATGACTGCTGTTTCATAACAAAATAAATACAGCAGTATTTATATATAAATATAATACATATATAAATATATATATATTATCTGCTTGAACAGTACCAGGGCATAAAGAAACACGTAATAAATATCAAAATGTATTCCCTCAGACTGAAACATTGTATAAAATTTTTATAGACAGAAGAGAATCCAAATGATCAGGCAAGTTCATGTAAGCATCTGCCAANTGGTGCTGAAGCACCAAGGGAGCCCTGCACCGAGACCAGACTGCCCCGGGCTTTTATGAAACAAAAGCCCCTTGAGGTTCCTGGTTTTGTTTATTATTAATGCTGTAGTTGTTGTTGTTTGTTTGCCTTGTTATCTGTACTAGTAAAGAGCTGTTATTCCTATCCCCATATCCTTGCCTGATAGCCGACTTAATATCAAAGTTTTAATAATCCAAAGGGAGGGGGTTTGAGTTCTCCATTCCAAAGGGAGGTCTTGCCCTCCCTAGCAGATACCTGTCTTTCAAACCAAGACATGTTAGCACTCATTTTTGAAGGGTTCTTTACTTAGACTGTTTTTATTCACTCAAATTTGTAGCTCAGCTGCAAATAATGCTGTCACTATTTGCTATTTTTCCCGCTATTCAAATCGTGAAGTTCCTCAGCCACACAGAGGGTGAACAGGGAATGAATTGTGGATGAAATAACATGGAATTAAATAAAAAATTAAGGAAATAAATTTAAATACACAACCCTGTCACATAATAAAGGTATGTGTTGTACTCTGCAGTAAGAAAATACTCATTGTGAAGTACAGTGACTCAAGAAGACAAGGTGGGTGACTTGACATTAAGTGTGATCACATCTTTCAGTCACTTTTACCTAATGAGAAATTAAGAGGGATGAAAACCAAAAAAGTTTGTATGTTGAGATTGCCATGTGATTCTATTGAAATAAGTTTATGAAGGGTTTGGACCAAAAGACTTCTGAGGTGCACAGAAAAAATCATGATAGGGATTGACAGTAAAAAATGCAGAAAAATTTAAGGCAACAGTAAAAGGAATAATATTCATTGAAATGTCATCTTTTAAAAAGAATACTAAGTTCCCCTCATGCTGTGTGTGAGTTGAGAGTCCTCAACAAAAGCACTCAGCATGAAGAGATCATAAACAAGGCAAAAAGTTGGGAAAAATCCAGATTAATCACACAAATTATCTATGTTCTTTGAATGAAGAGAAAAAAATTTACATTCTTTTAAAAATGACCCACTAATGAAATGAAAGTAATTTCATTACAGATGCAGAATCTACAAAAACCTTGTCATATTAAAATCTCCAGTGATTATCTTCCCTAGGGGAGTGAGAAGGATTTGGCAAGTGGAAGAAAATAAAGAATAGTTCTGAAATGAGGTAAAAGAGTCACTGTTTGAAAAACTAAAATAGATCAAATTTCTTAGTTCTGTGAGTGTGTGAATAACACTTGAAGTAGCACAGCCAGAGAGTGTGTAATTCTCCAAGGGCTAGACTGAACTTGCGTTCTACAGTAATCTTCCTTTGTATCCATTCTGTCTGGATATAAATTGATACTAGGAACAGCTTAGAGGAGTGAGATCTCTTCCGTTAAAAGTGGATACTTCCCTGGATCATGATCTTATGTTAAAGTACCTTATCAGTATGGAATGAATGGCTGTACTAGAAATATCTGCTGCTTTCAGTCTCATTCATACATGCAGCACCATTACAGAAACCAGAAACATCCCACAGATTAGCAGCAACCGAAACCATGATGTTATAAGACCATTTTAATGAATACATTTGTTCACAGACAGTTCCCTATTTACCCCATCAGATTAATGATGGGTTGACAGGGTCTGCTTTTCTCAAAGTATATGAGTAAAATGAGCTAATGAATTGATAAAGACCCTGCAATAATGCTGACTGCATCAAAACAAATAAAAGACCATACTATAGTTTTATGGCCCCGATATGAGCTCAAGGACACTGTCAAATTCTTACATAATCTAAATTGCTCCTTTTTATTATGCCTTCTTGCGTGGATAACCAGAATTTTATTAGTCACTTCTCAACTCTCCTCTTTATTTTCACTTAATATATTTACCTGAATGCATAAAGTACAATAAGCTGAATGAATATACATTGTATAAATTCTTTTGACTTGAATCCTGGAAATTTTTTCCCATTTTGAAGACACTTTCTTTATGCTCTGCCAATACATATTTGTGCAATCTCTTTTTAGAAATCTTCCAGAATGCTTAGAAACTTCCAATTCGTGACAGTTATCTGAACCTACTCCAGTACTTTTGGAAAGTTTTCCTAATAACTTGAATTTTTTTTTCATTGAAACCTATGGATTTTTGTCTGAGCCATAGCAAATTATTGTTTCTTATTGTAGCATCAGTCACTGGAATGTATTCCTCATGTGATTTAAGTCAAATTATTGATGAAAAGCAATTAGCCAACAATCTATGAATTTTACATACAGGATCTAATTGGGAAATCACAAAATGTTTGTAAACATCTAAAAATTTCATCATTTCCTAAGTAGTCCCCAGAAATCCTCACCCTCATCTGCCCCCTCACTCGCCAAATATTCTCGGTTATGTGCCTTCTCCCCACCCTCTTGCAGGAGACCTGGGTTAGAAATGCTACCCACCACTTCCAGGAGTACCTTCCATTACTTACCTACACATTTTGTTAGAGATAGAAGGTTGGCTTCTAACTTTATGTGCAGCCATGCTGCTCCCCACAAGCCACTAATCCACACACCAGTGAGAAAGCGCCGTCAGGTCATATACGCAAACCTGATTTGTGAGCCCCTACTTGTTCCCCTCCTTAGCGTCAAATGCCTTTTTAGATTTCAACTTCTCATGGCATTCAAAAGGAAATATGTTCAGACAGACCTAGTGTTGGGGGTTAGATTTGTTTCTTTTTTACTTATAGAATTTTCCCCATAAGTTGCTAGGAGACTAACTGCTGGGTACTTATGGGTGCTTGACCAAAACAAAGAAATTGCCAGAGGAGACTGTAGCACCAGGCTATACCCTTTTTTTTTTGGTCTCTGAGAGTTTTTCTCTCTGAGGGAAAAAGATACCATGAGGTTTGGAGGCAGGAAAAGGATGGGGCTGGAGGCAGCTTCGCTCTCTTGCTCTCGGCATCAGAGAGAGGGTGGCCAGGCTGTTGCTTGCTGCGGGAGGAGTTTTTCACTGTCCCACCGGATCCAGTCCTGAGGAAATCTACCATCATCTCCTCGTGTGCCCAGGGACTCTGAGGTCACCTCCTCCTGCCCTGCTGGAGCTGGGCTGTCCCAGTCCCACCGCCACCGCCTTCTTTGGCACCGCTTTGGATGCGCTGTATCCCCGCGCTGCCCGGCCCTGCCAGGACATCCCTGCCCTTCCAGCTACCACCGCGGAGCTTTGGTACATCCCACACACCAGCCTGGGATTTTCCACCGTTCCAGTTTAATGCTCTCAGAGTTCAACAAGGTCATCGAGATCAGACCTTCCCGGGCTGGGGTAAGTTCCTGGTTCTGTTTTGTTGTTAATGCTGTAGTTGTTGTTTGTTTGGCTTCTTGTACATACTAGTAAAGAATTGTTATTCCTATCCCCATACCTCTGTCTGAAAGCCCCTTTAATTTTCTAAATTATAATAATTTTGGGGAGGGGATTTTGAATTCTTCATTGCTAGGGAGGCCCTGCCCTTCCCTCGCAGACACCTCTCTTTCAAACCAGGACACCTAGGAAAATACTCACATGGAACCCAGCCTGATTACTGCACTGTTGTGCAAAATTCACTGTCGCAAATTTTGCTCTTCTTTTACATGTCTTTTCAAACCGGCTATTTTTCTCAGAAGTCTCAACCTACAAAAACTATTTTCCCTTCATAGACTGGAATCAAATTTCTTTGACCTGGATTGTTTTTTGAAAAACTCAATATGACTCTTCCTAATTTATTTGACTATGTCCTTCTTTAAAGCATGTTTGAACTTTCCATTACTCATAGACGTTATACTCAAAGTCTTGTTATGGGTAAAAGAGAAGACATGGCCCTAAAAATCATTATTTGGCCTATTATCGCCTAATAAACATATCAGATTATCTGGTATAATATGTAGGAGTCCTATACAGCTATAAAGTTTGTATAAAACCTTCCAGTTATATACCCCCTTTCCCTGGTGTCAAATTCACCCTCCCGAAAATTGTCTCATCCTAATTCTGTCACTTCAGTTTTGTTCAAAGAGAAGGAATAGGAAGTTGCTAAAAGCAATTAGTATGCTAAGAAATTTGATGTGACCTCACGGTGGTGACTTGTCCCTCCTCTCTCTGGAAGGAGTGTGATGTAGAAGTTCCTTTCAGATCATTTATACTCTGCTTGGGTTTCCCTCTTTCTCTGCTCATTCTGAGGGAAAAGTTTGCTCAAGAGCATGTTCCTTAGGTTTACTGCTCTAACTTATATGTGATACATGTACATGGTAGCTCATCTGAGCACTATTTGCTCCTCAGATTCAAACAACTAAACTCTATTGAACAGTGTTAAATTGCAGCAATTTAAAAATATTTAGCCCCTGTGTAAGGCTGTGTAGAAAATAGGGTGGCCTTAAAAATGGATGACATTTTCCTAGGTCACCGTCATTAATAAAGAGGGAAGTCTATACTCCATTGAAGTGTAGTTTTATGTGGCATGAAGAGCTATATGTGCTCACACCATACAGTATTGTATTCTCTAGGCCATGCTGTATGGTTTCTCAGTACTTGAGAAAAATTCCTCAAAGTAATTGGTTTATTTTAAGACAGCATAAAGGAACCTTAAACCAGTCTCTTCCCTATAAAAATGCCACACCCAGGAGAAGTCAGTAGTGTTAGTAAAAAGAACTGCACAGGATACTGAAGAATCAAAGAAATCTATTGAGCAATGATAAATAAAATATATTCGCCAAAGCATAAATCTAAACAGTATAAAAGCTGTGTATAGAAGTCCTACACACTCTATTTCTTACAAGTATTTAACGGCCAAAACACCTGAGGAAATATTTATCATTAGGAAATATATTTTAACTAATAGCAAGGGAAATAAGCTGAATGATGGAACACATTTACAGGCAGTGAGATTCACTTGTGTGTAGACTCTCTTGATGAATGCTGCAGAAGGACCAATATCTTTGGAAACTTAAAGCTGGGGAGGACAAAGCATTTCAAATTGTGTTTAGGGAATAATTTTTCATTAGGAGGAAGATGAACTGCATTATACCTTGAGGGAACTACCATTTATGATTCAAATTATCCTAAAAACACTCCCTGCAGGTATCAAGTAGATATAAAATATCACTAAGTGTTGAAGAGCATTTGTATATACCATGCAGAATCTTAGTTTCTCTTGGTTTACATTTTATTCTATTTTATATAAACAGAATTCTTATTTCACAGTCTATCTATTAAGACAAAACCACAGTTTTTTACCAAATTCAATCCAATAAATTCTTCTTTCCTTGTCAGATTATAAATTTTTATTTTGAACTCTCTGTTAAACTTTGTTGTTAGAAAACAGAATCTAAGTTTATGATGAAAGTAAGTTTTCATTCAAGATACAAGACCCACTTTTCCAGTAGAGTATCGTATTAATGTTTTTATTAGCTTTTCCAAGTGTCTGGCAACAGACCAGGGAGCACTTCTATATAAATGATAATTTCTGGCATTCGGGCAGTTTTACCCATTGTCTTTTGAGTAATGTTTATAAGCAGAGTGTGAGATGAAAACAAAGATGTTTAGCTACTAGAAATAACTACCAACTCATATTGATAAATTAAGGATTATACTGTTCTGAACTGCACCAGTGAGGCAGGGCATAACAGTATTTTAAGCTGATTTCTTCATCTGAAATGTGGTTTTAATTGACTCTTAATCTATCTACAAAGATCCTTTCATTCAATAATCTCACAGTATTATTATCAGTAGCAGAGATGGCAGCAATACACACAGGAGGTTAACATAATAAACTAGGTTGACTTTATCAAAGGAAAGAAGTATTGCTTTAGCACTGGTCACTGAAACACGCACTCCTACATGCTATGACATAATTGTATTCATGCAGCTGGACAGATTTTCTTATCATTGGCCCTTGTTTAAAACTGTAATAAATTTTCCTTCTCTCAGCCAAATCTTGCAGCACATGGAAAGACTAGAGGCATTGCTTATAACCTGACTGGAAAAAATAATTACCATAGAGCAACAAAAATCTTACCAATTAGAATAAATTATTTTTAAAGGGGATATCTTTTTGGCAGCTTGATTGGATATCCTGTTATTCAGAGGTAACGTTGTAGTAAATGAAAAAATTCTAACCTTCTAATTCGATGAAAATTTCTGAAATTCTGAAAACCACCTTCTCAATTAAAGGATTTTGAAACCATATATGCCTCCTTTCAGAGGGAAAAATATTCTGCAATAAACGGGGCATGGTGCAGAGTGAAGGGAGAGTCTTTTCTGTTGCTCTACCCAACTCTCACTGCATTGCATGGAACCTAAAGATGGAGGAATGTTCACACACTTGAAAGACAGGAGAAGAGACAGTCCTACACCTTGTGTTATCACTAGGGGTACTTTCCTGCTACAAGGTCTGCGTCTTTGTGGAGCTGAAGCTGGCCTCTCCTCTTCTGCTCTGCCATCATTAGGTAGGTAGCAGATCCATGACTCCTTCTTCGAGAGGTTGTTATTCTCCCAAGTAATTGCTTACTTTATTTCTGCATCAAGTCTGCCCTTCTTTTTTCCACTGCAGCCTTGTATCCTTCCTGGCGTGCCACCCTCAATGTCCACATCATCATCTGTAAAGGACTACAAATTTATTGAGCTGAATGGACAGTGCCAGAAGAAAGTCAGTCTTTTCATCATCCCTACTGAAAACTCAGCCTTCTTACCGCTTCAGGGGCTGCCAGAGATATTCCCAAACACTGTGCTCAGATTCCCCAACAATCTTGAGCCTTTCATGTTCAGGACTCGTGATGCAGTTCGTCATATACACACAAACACACACTCACACTTTGATCAGAAGGCATGAACTAAAAACTACCTTTATTTGAAAGTCTGACTCCAGTATACAGTATATCTACAAAGGCCAGGGATTGGGGGAGAAGGTTGACACCTCTCCCCATCCCGTTGGTCAAGACAACTGTCCATCAGCTGTCCATATCTCTAAGAACAGCAATGAAAACTTTCCTTGGAACTATACAATAACATTGTCTGTGTTTGCAGACCAGAGCGTGAGAAAGAACCCAAAACATGAAACTGTGAAAGAGAAGAGAAGGCTGAAAAAATCAGGGTGACACACTTGCAGCAAGCAAACGTATTCCCTAGAAACATCAGCTGAAAATCTGTCCCTAAACCAGTTCACATGTCCTTCTCAGTATGTTTTTCATAGTCTGTTTTTCATGTTTGGCCTTATATGGTTTTGCATGGCGAGGTTTTGGTAGTGGAGTGGGGGTAGACGAGTGGGGCTCCAGGGCCCATCTGCGACAGGCTGTTGGAAACTTCCCCATGTCTCACAGAGCCAGTGCCAGCCAGCTCCAAGAGGGACCTGCTAGCCAAGGCTGAGCCTATCAGGGACACAGGTAGCACCCGTGGGATAATGTACTTAACAGGAAAGATGCTACTGGAAGTTGTAGCCAGAGAAAAGAGCAGTGAGAATATGTGAGAACAGCAGCCCTTCGGACACCAAGGTCAATGAAGGAGAAGGATGAGATGGTCCCAGGCCTGAGGACAGAGATTCCCCTGCTGTCTGTGATGCAGATTATTGTGAGGCCATTTCCCACCTCTAACCCATGGAGGTCCATGGGGAAGAAAATATTAATCTGCAGCCCATGAAGGACTCCATGTCAAAGCAGGTGAGGGACAAAGGAGGCTGTGACTCCTTGAGGAGCGTGCATGTTTGCTGGGCAGGACCTGTAATCCTCTGGGGGCCCATGCTGGATCAGTGAAGCTACTTTTAAGATTTGGTTTTACTTTTCATAATCCTACTGTGATTAGGTTGCTAATAAATTAAATTGGTTTCCCCTCATTCAATCTGTGTTGATCAAGGCAGGGAGAGATCTCTGCCAGTCCTTAGCCAAGGAACCTTTTCCTGCATTTTCTGTCCTCTGTCCAGCTGAGGAGGGGAGGGATAGAGTGGCTTTGGTGGGCATTTGGATCCCATCCGGGGCAAACCCTCCCAGACCTCTCAGTAGCCCCAATTCCCTGAACTCATACAGTCACGTACCGTGTCTCTATAGCTTCTAGTACTAGATGTGAACTAGATTATACTTTTTCAGCGCAGTATTTATATCCCATAAGGCTGCAAATTTTTTCCATAGCTAAACATCTAAGTATTCTCTTTGTAGTTTTCTCCAGAGTATGTTTCATATTGGACATTCAGCCTGGGGCAATAGATTCTACAATTTGTTTTTAGTTGCTCTGTCCTCTCCTCAGCTTCTGACATTTTTAGTTTCTAAGTTCATGTATTAGTAACAAAACCAAGATGTCAAAAATACATTTCAGTCTACAATATGTGCAACTAGAAACATTTCCATTGTTACGGGTCTTTTTCAATGGAAGGAAGAAATATTTTCAAGATGAGATTAAAAACCCAACAACAAACCACTTTTTGACAATAATTTCTACTTTTAGAGAATTTACAATAAAATCAAGGCAATAATAGAATCACAGAGCGTCTTGGCTTGACAGGGACCTTAAAGACCAACCCCTCCTCCTGTGGGCAGAGATACCTTTCACCAGACCAGGTTACTCAGAGCTCCATCCAACATGGCTTTGAACACTTTTGGGAATGGGACACCCACAATTCTGGGCAGAAGTAATTTTTTCCCTCATATAAGAAGAAAGTGATGTTCCACTCTTTTCACATAAGTTTTGTATTTAAGAGAAGTGGAAAAGGAAATTCTTCTGTGTTTGGGCACATCCCAGAGCGTCTTAACCACATATATCCCTAGTGTGTTGTGTGAATATTGCATGGATACATGATAGCTTTATGAAAGATTTTGAAGAGCTCTGGAAACAGGGCTTTAAAATTTTGTTTACTGAAAGAAAATGAACTAATTCTCTTATTTCAGGTAAGCTCCCTATACATTATATTACCTCCAAAATTTTTACCTATTTCAAAGAAAAATATTGTTTATTCTATTCCTTCTCTTCTCTACCACTCTTTTGTCTCTTTATATTCTGTACTTCTTTTTTCTACCTTCCAGATTTTTTTTCTCCACAGGGCTATTATTACCCCTAATAATATATGAACTGGAAAGTAGTATCTCAGTTTTGAAGTCAGTATGCATAGTTTGCTGGCTTCTTTAGTGATAAGTCTGTGTACACATTCTGTCATAGGAATTATTATAAAGTGATTGTTTCCAGTGGACTTTGCTAATCTTCAGAACACCTGTTTCTTTCACAACTCCCACATAAAACTCTGTCATGAATAAAGAAATCTATATGATGTCTAAGTTACGTAGGGATATTACTCACAATCTGTTTCTGTGCTTCTTAGTTTTGGGTAGAAACAAAGACAACCATGGTAGCAGACATTCCGTGTCCTTGCAGTCTCAGTCCATCCAAGATCACACTTGCATGATCCATTTAGATGTGTGAAGGTAAGCTCTCAGGAAAAACGTTCAGATTCTTCCTTGTCACTCTTATGTGTTTCCCACAGAAGAGCAAAAATTTAAGCAACCTTATACAAAATCATTCTCTATTACCTCATCTTTATCCCTCTGATCAGTCATGTATATGCTTCATCAATGTATTTCAATATGTGTTGGATCTATAACTTTCCAAATAATGGGACAAGACTGATGGGAGGCCTTCCTCAAGCTTTATTGCAACATCAGCCTCAGTTCAGGGTGAGACACAAAAGATGGCAACAGCTCACGTCTTGCCAACAGCAGCCAAAATTCTCTGTGTTACAAGGCCTTTTAAAAGTTTTCTAACCAATAGTAAATTGTTAAGAGCTTCCAGACACCTGCATAAACCAATCATTAAAAATACATGTCTACCTTATATCTAACAATAGGTGCTTGTTTCATATTTCTTATTACTCAGGAACTTTTTATACTCTTCTATGAACAAAGCACAGAGCCTCATTGTTAAATTTTTCTATTGTCTTATCTCAACATATTTTTCTACTTGCTAAGGCCTATCTTTGCACAGCACAAAGACACAGTCTTATTGTTCTATGTCCTCATAGAACAATATGAGATATCTTTTTAACCTTAGGCCTACATCCAAACTGCTATGAGAATTTTCTGCTTTTTCTATTTTCCACAAATATGAAAATCTTATCACCGCTCAAAAAACCCATTTGATGCACTTTACGGTATTTAATTTGCATTTTTTTCCAGACCCAGTGCACTGGCAGCTCATGTTCAACTAATAATCTGAGGTTTCATCTTCCTCTCTTTCTAAATTATAAGACCTCCGTTTCTGGTAGAAACTGTTCTTAGTCCCCAGGAGTTTGACCCTGGCCCTTGTGCTATGGAGTGATATTCTACTTCTAGCTTCATTTATATCAATAGGAACATGCTGAAAATATTTCCCCATGGAGACTGGGTTTCCTTTTCTGCAATTAACTTTATCAAAAACAAGGAAATACTTAAGAAATTTGCTTTGCTTTACATATCAAAATTAATTTGATATCACATTTGTTAATTTCCTCTATGCATATTTCCAAATTTTGCAAGGATCATGGAGGCATTATAAGTTCTTGGATTAGTTTAATTACCTAGACTCAAAAAAAACCCCATATCCTCTCCACCTCCGCACAAAAGCTTGGTATTTTTTCTTTTTTTCCCCCAGGACTAGTTTCAGAAATACGTCTTTGAGAGGTTAGCTTAATTTACATCATATTGAGGATAGTGTCAGCAGCTGTTAGGAGTGGTCCAGTGTAAATAAAGCTTAGTTGCAGACTGTGGAACAATTGTGTCAGAAATTTAAAATTAAAGACTTGAATTTTTACTACAAACAGTGATTCATAATAACCCCCTATAAATTTGAAATATTTTTTTGGCTTTTGGAAATAACAGAAGTCAACATCAAGTAGCTCCTTCACCTGCCCTAAATTGGTAATAATTTGAAACTACTTTTTTGAGGGAGGCAGATGATTTGCTAGTGTTATCTGTACAGTGAAATTATACATTTAATTTCCCTTAAGTTCCAAAGCTATAATAGCTTCCACTAAAAATAATAGTTTAATATATTGCTTATTTACAACTAGAAAATATATATACAGGGAAAACTCTACACCAGGGAGCAGAATATATATATAGGATTTATAACAAGCCATACTTTGTAAAGTTAGAACGTTTTAATTTCTAGTAGCAATTCAAACAATCCTTAAACTTTGTCTGACCCATAATTTCACACAGTTTTAAAAAGGAAAAAAAAATTGAAAAGGCTGATACATCAACTTGCTAACACAGCAATCTTTCACTACTACATAATTTGGGAAATAACTCTATGACAGACAGCCCAAATAGGAAGCAATTAGTGTGGTAAGTACAGAAATTTTTCCTTTAAAGCATCTTCTAATGTATTATCAAAATATTGTTTCTGAACAACAGTTTGATAACAGTTGATTTTATTTTATTAATATTTTCAGTGGAAAACATTGTCAATAACGTAAGTAATAAATATAAATATATCCACCATAAGACATATTTAAGGATATATGTGTTTTTAATAGTCGCATACATCATTGTGTGCAGCATTTCAAGTTACATTGCTGCTTGTTAATAATACTAAATGCCAAATGTTCTGGAAGCAAATAACTCAAAGTACAGTTCTCTCAACTGTGCTTTTCTTTCTCTGTTTCTTATATCAATTATTTTTCACTCTTTGTCAGCTCAGTGTAATTTTAGAGTGAGTTACTATATGCAAGAAAAGAAAATCTTTGTGTCATTGCTCCTCTTTAGATTGGAAAGGCTTGCAGTTAATTTTGTCATCGTTTTTTTTCAGCTTTCAGTCATGTGCAGTGATATTGACAGTACTGAAATATTAATCACATGTAATCCACAGAGTTCAGCTATATCCTTTTCTGTTGGAAATATATATATATATATATTTTTTTTTTAATTCTTCAGTCCTAAATAAAGAAATACTTGCAGAATTTAGGGGGGGTGTTTGTTTTGGTTAGTTGGGGTTTTTTGCTGGTATATGTTCAAGTATCTTACTGCTGTTGATTTACAACTGAGTAAACCCTTCAGCAGATGCCAATTCAATTACCTTAATCTTGCTGTGTTGTAAAAGGTGGTCAGAACTAAACCTAGAAAGGAAACATAAATATGCTTTCCACTCAAGCTATAATTTAAGCACCCAGGTGGTCAATATTTTGTTTGTAGCTTTGTTTTTGTGGGTTTTCTCCAAGTCCATTTCAAACTACAAAGAAAGAGAAATTTATCTGCTACAGTCTTATGTTACTTGCTGACTACATGGATTTAGATCTTGTATCATAGTGGGAGGAAAAAAACCCCAAAAAACAAAACAAAGATCAAGGATAGTTTATCTGTAACATTTTAGATCTCCACTTTAAACTGACGGCTGTCTCAACAGTGGAATTTCTATAGGGCCTTAATTGCCCATATAAAACCATGTAAAGATTCCTCAGATAACAACATTACCTGAAAGATAAAATCATTCAGGATGATATAAGGATGCATCGCCAGCCTCCAGCCACCTGTCCTCAAGATGGTCCCAGAAGCAGTTCTATGTTCAAGAGTGCAGCAAACTCATCAACCAGTTTCTAAATAAGCCAGGAAAAAAGAACTGTTCCTTGAAAAATATAAAAGGCTTACAGGATTCTATGCTTTGGAAAGCCTATCTCTTAGAATAATTAGCAGCACACCACGGTGTTAAACTTGATCTCTTGGTTGTGCTTGTGCCATTTGTCAGATGTTGAAAGACTGAATAACTTTTTGCATGTAGGAAAAGGCACTGCAATGAAATGGCAGTCAACAGAGCTGTGAGCAGTGAAGATACAACACTCGAGGAAAATTTTATAGAGGCGCATACAGAGCCAACACCAACTGAATACTTCCCCAAAGAGAGATGAAGACTAATGAATGAACACTGGATAGTTTTTGGAAAGATCTTTCAATAGAAAAAGTTAAGCAATAACAAAGCTAGAATAACAGAAACAAGGAACCTCTGTAAGAATAACACAGTCATGGCCAGCAGTGACTGTGGACAGAGCTGGGGAGCAAAATTTAGAAGAGGTTGTGTTTTTGGTTTTGTTTTGCTTTGGTTTTTTTGTATTGTTGGCCAAGGGAGAGGGGAAGAGGGAGGGCTTATTAACATGATTCTCTCTGTAAAAAAAAACCTACCAAGTTTCTCTGCCCCATTGTCCCCAAAAACGACAATGTTATCACAGGAGGGAAAATAAAGTAAATTAAATAAATGTCTGGAAGGGTCATCAGTAAGGACATAAAAAAATGAAAAAGAAATCACTAGATAGAATTTATTAAAAGATAAAAGACCACCTTTGAGGGCCTATCAACACCATACAATGTTCAACGGATATTCTAAGCAGCAAGCATCCAGAACCCATGGACACATCTTTAAAGCTGTGTGCCTGTGTCACTCAAGAGAGTAAAACCCTCACTCCATTTTTATTATTTATCTTACTAATAGGGTATTTTGTTTGCTTCTTGTTTTTAAAACAAGTCACTATACTTTTAAAGTATACATTTTTACATTAATTAACAGAGTAAGATTTCTTCTTTTAAAAGGATAATAATTAATGGAATATTTGAGAATGTTTAGTAGTGGATCAAGGCTTGTGGAGCCAACCAGCACCCTCACAGTAATGAGTTTATTCCTAATAAGGGCATGATTTTCATTATATGGTAGAATTATGTTCTTTTTTGCCCAGATAGAATAAGGAAAAATCCTCAAAATGTGAGTTTTGTTCTTAATTGAGGGAGAATAAATAAATATCTTTGCTAAACAGCAGATGCAGATTTCATTATTTGGATCTTGATTAATGTCATTTTACTACAAATTTGTAAAATAAAACCTCATGGATTGTGGCTTTTATTAATAAACCACATGAAGCATTCTGTATCTCTTTTTGATGTGGGAAAAAAAAATCTCATTCAAACATATAGATTTTCACAATAGGAAATGCAGACAAAACACAGTGACACTGTTCTTTATGAAGTGGAGAATCAATGTCAGACTCTCATAATTATATCAACATGAACACAACAGCTACCCTGGGTATCACTCACTTCTACAAAGCCGCTATTAAAACTGAATGAACTCCTTAGAACTCCTTAGCAGCTAAAATCTGCTTGAGTTTTCCTTTTATTTTTTTCATCATTTATCCCAGATTGTTGTATGTCAGTGGCAGAAAAGAAAGAAAACAGTGAGCTTGGCAATTATTCTTCTGTTGAAAAAAAGTGTTCTTATCTGAGTACAGGAAGTGTTATATTAGTAAAGGGTGATGAGGTTGGGGTACACAATAGGGCTTTTTCTTCATTCAGCAAACAAAAAGACAAGGCATATTCTACTGACTGCCAGATGATTCCTCTGTGGTATTCTCTGTGAAACAAATAATGTATACAACAGAAATTGCAACAGTTATTTTAGACTGTAATACTGGAAATCCAAGAATGGAGGCAAAATTTTATTTTTATAAGAATGACAGAATTGTATGGATAGAAACCAATCCTCTACATATCAAAAGGTAACTACATATGTCACTGGAAACATTAATTTCTCCTCTCTTTCAAGAACCCTCTGGTTGAAATTTTTGTGGCTGAGTGTGCCTTGCTTCAGAGGACACGCTGGGATACCATGCAGATTTTGCAGAGTCAAAGACTGCATTAAGAAATCCTGCTTAGAGAGCAATTAGTACCATTTTGACACAGCTTCCCTATCCTTCCCTTCCCAAGCAGAAAAGTGAATAAGACATCCCACAGATGTGGCAGTTTAATATATGTATTTAA
>WBMY01018562.1:1178121-1207802 GCA_013397315.1 Donacobius atricapilla
TATTTAATATATATAATAAATGTATTTAGTGTTTATTAAAAATACCATTCTGAACCTATTCAGTCCATCCCCATTTGGCCTGTATTTTCCATTTTGGGGCAGATAGGATGAAAATTGAGAACTGGATTTGTAATTATTAATTACCAATGACATTCATCAGGCTTAGAAACTGTACTTTATGATATTCTATTTTTCAAAGACTAGGTTTTCATTTTATTTTTTAAATACACGTTACTTTAGAATTAAGGTGAAATAAGATTTTCATTTGTTAAATGAAATAGAATTGAATTGTTATTTTAAATACTGATCACGTATTTTATGCACAGAAATGCTGATAAACCCTTGTCACCATCAATAATCTCCCTATATAATTATACACTACACATAGGCAGCAGTTAATTGTAAACTAGCCAAACTGAGTATAACATTAGCAAATAATGTTTTGCAAAAGTCTGTACCAATCAAGTCTCTTGTCTCACCCCAGTACGACTGAGCACAAATATAGCAAAAAATGTGACCTGTACTTATCTTCTTTAAATCATGTACAACTGGCCAGAATATCCACATAGGAAGGCATCTGTTTCATAAACCCATGAGCATATGGAATAGTGTTTTCAGTTTCATTGAACTCAGAAGTTTTATCTAATATTAAATGTAAAAAATGTTAAGTATTAATCTGACTCATAAAGAATCAGGGAAATTGCCTTTATCAATACAGGCAAGTATCCTAGTACCCAGAATAGCCTAAATACTAGACACATGTTGCATAATTTCCATACTAACAGCCTTTTAAACAATCATTTATTACTGTGCAGCCCAAGTGAAGCCAATAATTTCATAACTCTGAAATATATTACACAGTTTACTTATTTTTGAAGAATATCTATTGTTTTCCCACAGGCTATCATTGCCTTTACAGTTGTGTAGAGTGGTATTTTCTGTAGGCAAATCTTGAGACAGACACTACTAAACAGATTCCATACTAACATCTGAGTAGACGTTACTGTTTATATATTACATGCTTGACCACAGTTATCAATTTGTTGTAATGAGCATGTTATTGCTTTGGGAGGGATTTCTTCCAATTTCATTCAGGAAAAACTTCAAATTTTTATCAAGTGTTTTATGATCTATTTAAGATAACTAACAAAATATTTTTAATTACCTTTAATAGACTACAAGCTACAATTTTAAAATCACCAAAACCATGCCTCAAAGAATGGAATTTTTAAATTTAATATTGATGGCTCAGTAAATCAGTTGAAAATCATAAAAAGAATGTAAGCCAAGCAATCAAATTTGAGCATGAATTGTGCTTCTTGGACTTACAGTTATTTATTACTATTTCCTTCTAAAGAATTACAAATGGTCCATTATCTTTACTTCTTTCAAATATTGGGACCTTTTAAACTTGTGAACTGTTGCACATCAGAAAATGGGAAATAGACAATTTATGGCAGAGAAGAGAATTCAGAAATTCTTTATTCATTCACTTACATCTTTATTGCATTTCAGAATTGTGTCTTCATGGCCTTCTCCTCTACTCTTTTCCTTCCCTAGTTCTTTTATGAATGTCCTATTGGCCCATGTAAAGAAAAGTGTTTGATCCAAGCTTCTCTTAAAGACTAGAAAATTCTTAAAGCTGACCCAATTTCACCTTAGTTTCCCAAATTTAATAGCATGTATTTAAAAATTTAAACAGCCAGTGACTAAACAAGAAACAAATAAAACCAATCTTAAGCATGTTATTACAGTCAATGTCCTAAATATTGAAAATGTACAATATGCAGAGAACTTGTTCCGCTCTTATTTGATTCATATCTCCAGAGATCTGCCTCCACAAAAATAGGTGGAAGACTGGGGGAAATACAGATTTTAAACCAATAGAAAAATACATTTTTTAAAACTTCCAGTGAGTTATGGAAGAATATTAATAAGTTTTAAGGCTAATATAGGATTGTAATATTTACATCCTTTCAACAGATGGAAGTACAGAGTAATCAGTGGGAAAGCAAAGCTGAAATGATTGTCCAAGAGATTTGTTCTGCATTACACAGTAAGTAGAAGAAACTCTTTGATTACAGAAAGCACAGAAAACATGACTGAATTAAGTCTAGCAGTTAAAAATAACATCTCTTCATTTCTTCTAATTCCTCACCAAATCAGTCTCTGCAGATCACTTCCTTCTCCTGTAAAGCTACATAATGTAGAGATAGTGCAATGATACCCAGGAGGCACTTGATTCTCTTTGAGCCACAGCCTGGAAGAATTTAATTACTGAGAGTTACACATGGATCAAAAGAGTACATCCAGTGTTTAAAAATGACAAAATAGCTGTTCTCACTTAAATTGTCACTGATGTCTAACAAGATGATTGAGGACTATCCCTCATGGTATAGTTGTGGCAAAAATCAAGTTTATTGACCTCACCATATTTCTGCAGTTTTAAATGGGTCAAAACATACATCTACCATATTTTTATTTAATAGAAGAAGTGACAATTATCCTATTCCACCTCTGTTAACAAAGTATCTAACAGAAATGGATTTTTTTGAAAATGGGCTTTATTTGCAGGGTTTCAGCTTAAAAATGTAACAGGCCACATAGTGTATGTTGACATAAGATCTAAACAACTACCTATAGTTTATGAGTATGGTTTCTTTAAAGTGTTTATCTACAGTTTATGCAACAATCTGCTGCCAGTAAGATTTACCTGTAAGCTCCTTAGGAAATATAAGAAAACAGTATCACCCATAAAGTTTGGAACCTTATTAATAGAAGATGGATTGGGATCCTTAGGGAGATATTTCATAGTTGGATATTTCACCCTAATTAGTGTCACTAGCAGAAAAATGCCAAAAGGGCCTCATCATCTATGTAAAGATGCAAACTTACAGCATATATCATGTAAATAAGATTTTTTTTTTTTCATTTACCTACATAGAGATCAGAGGAGAAATGGAGTCTGGGAGGTTTGATTTTGATTATTTTACCTTTTTTAGTTTATGGAGATTATAAGACATCAAGAAAAAGACAGACGTGAGGAAAGCACTCTAATACAGAAGGAGTGCATCTCAATTAAAAACAAACAAATGTCCATATCAGACAAACCAGGAAAGATCAAAAGCTTTAAGGGACTTTGCAATGAGTGACAGTCATTTTGCACTATTGTTTAAAACAATTATCAGTAGTTTTTCTTTCATACAGAATTGGGCACAGACCTGTGGGATCATAGAATCCTAGAATGCTAGGGGATAGAAGGGACCTTAAAGATTGTGTAGTTCCAATCGCTGCCATGGACAGCGACATCACCCACTAGACCAGGCCTTATCCAAACTGGCTTTGAACACTGTCAGGGCTGGGGCATCCACAACCTTCCTGGGCAACCTGTTCCCGTGTCTCACCATCCACAAGTAAAGAATTTTTTTCGCAATATCTAACCTAAATTTCCCCTCTTTCTATTTGTACCCATTACTCCTTGTCCCGTGACTACATTTCCTGACAAAGGATCCCTGTCTGGGTTCCCTGATGGCTCCCTTCAGGTACTGGAATGTTGCTATGAGGTATCCATAAAACCTTATCTTGACTGGGCTGAACAGCCCCAACCTCCTCAGCCTGTCTTCTAGAGAGGATACTTCAGCCCTCATCTCAACTTTGTGGGCCTCCTCTGGACTTTTTCCAACAGTTCCATGTCCTTCTGATGTTAGGGACACTAGAACTGTACACAATACTCCAGATAGGATTTCACAACATCACATGGCCATTAACATCCTCTTCTTTTTCCAGTAATGTTGCTGCATCAGCCTAGTTCCCTTAATTTATATGATTTATATGATTATTGGAGGTGTTTAGTGTAAACTGGGCACAGATTTATTTCTTTATCTCAAATGTCTCCGCTTTTTCACTTCATTTTAGTAAAAATAAGCATTTGATATAATAACTGGTACCTTATGTCTTTAAAAGAAATTCCCTCTCCTGAACTGTCCCACTGCTGAGACTTGGGTGACATGAGCTACTTTATACTAGTAATATTACCTTGAAAAGGAAATATTGGTGTTCCTTAATCCCAGGACATTTAATTAGCTCTTTACTTTTAGCTATAAAACATAGTTTATAAGTTTTTTCTTAAAATCACTCTTTTGGTCATGTCCGTACTGCGTAAATTCAGTGTTATGTTAAAGATTACCTGCTCAAACAGAATATTTACACAGGGAAGTCAAGGATATGGGTACAACTGTGGGCCGCAGTAAAACTGGCTTAGCCTGGTAGTTAGTGGCCAGGCTGATTGACTCCATCTGAAGGCAGCACTAATTATCTGATTCCCAGCAATATGCTGAACTATGTTTTCTTACACTTTCTCCAGATCCTGAGCAACTTCAGTTGTATCTAACTCAAGTCCTTTGTCCTACAGTGTACATGCACCCCAAGGCAAAATGTAGAGAGCTGTATGACCTCCAGAGCTACTTCATAACCAGCCTTTTCCACTGTCAGGAAACCAAGTATTTCAACATATAGCAAATAATCAGATAAATATAGACCTGCCTTCAGGCAGGGTTCCTTTCCTAAACATGGGCTGCTCTGCACTGCCAATTTTCAAAATATCCTCATATCTTTGTGTAAAAATGAATAAAATATATTTCACTTAATGATTAAAGACAATGTAATTCTCACCAGTGGAACCATTTTATCTCTATGCTTTCCTTAGTCATATTAAACAAATATGTTGATTTTCACTCACATGAGGGGTTTTTATGGGATCAAATAGAGATCAAACTGTTTATGTATTCTTGGGTGGTATTTTGCTGGAAACTTTTTTTTTATTGACATTTAGTCACTCCTGATGTTGTGACATGCTGCTCACTAATGCCTGTTACCCGAAAATTTAAAAAAAAAAATCAAAAAACTTTTTACAAAAAACAGTCTGTGCCCCAGACTTATTTGACATCAGAGCCATTTTACTAAACCTCAGAAGGTTCCCCTAGTCTGTATACTTCAATCAGATTGATATTAATTTAGATGTTTTAAATCACCTTTTATACAAGTGACACACAATTTGACATAAAGTAATGGCACTGCACTCCAAAAATAGAGATATAACAATTTTCTAAAATGCTTCCCATATTGTGTTAATAAGCTGATAGACTGAGCCTATTATCTGGCATTACAAACGTTCTCAAAACTTTCTAAATCCAGATCAAAAGTCCAATGAAAATATATGTCCACCTCTGAACACCAAGTAGGGCTAATAAAAATACAGATTCATTTATTCCACTGAGTGTTTACTTTTGGCTGGATCTGTCGATGCAATTAATCTATTTGAATGAAAATCCCAGTCTTCATTGCACTGCACTACTGCCTCTCCCAGTGGAGGTTCTTTTCTTTGCATAAAACAATTAAACTTTCCAAAGCAAAACTTAATGTTAGGGTTACAACAAACAACCCAGTCAAAACTGGAAGCTCAGCAAAGCATGATATGTCAGAAAGGCTAGGAGAAAAATAATGGATTTTGATAGGTTTATAATTTTAACAAAATAATGTCACTATAAATTTTGATGAAATACCTTTTAAAGATAGTGTAAAAGACAAGTGGATAAAATAGAATTAAATGAAACTTGCAGGCTACATATATTCATGTCTGTTACTATGACAGACTGTTTTGTTGAAATGCTTTCAGCACAGTACATATTTTTAATATTATTTTTAAAAACATTACCTGAATAATTATTTCATGAATATTGTATTTAAAATAAATAATAAGAAGGACACATTTACTTAAAGTTTAAATTAAAGTAGTTGCCAAATTCTTTCAATTAGAGGGCATCTTTCACTCCAATTTTTTGAGAGCTTGTGAGAAAAAAAAAGCCTGAATACAGATTGGCATTCCAGTTATTAGTCATCCTAGCACCTGACTAGGGAAACTTCAATATTAGAATTCTGTTGTAGAAAATTTTATTCAGAAAAGTCAATTGTGTATTTTACTTTTATAGTACTTCAAGAAGCATGTAATTTCTTTTGGTTAATAAAGGATCTTGAACTGTACGCAATATCAAGTATTTCTAAATGTTCCTAGATGTTTATCAAGATGTTTTTAATGTTGACAATCTAATTATTTTGGCCAAAAAGGTCAAATACAATTTAAGAATAAATGTATGTTCTGCTTCTGTGATCTTTATAAGTACAATTACTGTTACATTTTGAAAAATAGCTGCCAAACACTGTTAAAATCTGTAAAGACAAAAAGGCAAATAAAATCTTATATATTGTGGATGTCTTTTGAGAAGTAAGCGCTGTATTTACACATAGATACTCTTATTTTCTGACAATTTTCTTGACATGACAGTCTGATTGGTTCTGAGTGGGGCTGCTTGAAAAATGTTCTAGTGAAACTCTTTCAGGCAAATGCATTAGTTTTGAGGCCTTTGTTTAAAACATGTAGTAGATTGGCTTGTTTGAAGGGTCATTTGTTTTTGACAGCTTGTGCAGGAAAGAAGATTTTATAGCATTTAAAGAATCACAAGCACTTGGGTTTTAAAAGATCTATTCAAAGAACAAACACTGACTGCGTATCTGCCTCTCCACTGAAAAAAATTCTCTTCACTAAAAATACATATTCCTGCAGTTTCATTGCCACTAAAGTGGCCAGGAGGATGTATTTCAGTGAAGAACTGTATGTTTCAAGATTGCTAGAAGCCCCAAATTTTGGTCCAGCCTAATTTCAGGAGGAGGGGGGAGGGGAAGCCAAATCTGAAAACATGGAAATTTAAAACTTTTAAAAATCTTTCCTTTGGTCCAAATTCTTCAAAAAGCAATATTTTTCCCCATTTTTTAGCATTTTATGGATTAAGATTATAGGAACCTGTTCCAAATCTATCATCATCATCAATGATGGGACTTTACCTGACATCACTAAATTTTGTAGTAGTCTCCCAAACTGCTTCCCTGAAAATATTCCCTTGAAATAGGAATATCTGTATGTTCAAAAGAAAAGCTACTCAGTTTCCAACAAAAAAAACCCAAACAAAACAAAACCAAAAACAAACTTGTCATTGGTTCAGTACATATATCACAAACTTAGTGAAAAAAACCCTAAGATCCTTGATAGATATGGGTAGTGGAATTAGATGCAAAAAATCAGATTTTTTTTTTCTTATGTAAATACTTTGCTGTGCTGTAGTTTACCGCTGTAAGAAGTATATATACATTTACTCTCTTTCAGTCTGAACCTATTTGGTCCTGGACACAGGTAAGCACCCCAGTGATGGGAACTGACGTAGATACTATGGCTGTTACCACTCTGGAGGTTCGTGGGTCATCAGCCTATTCTAAAAATGCTTCTAATTCATTCATAGAGGAACATGGCAAGGAGAATTTGCCACAAATTCTCACATACAGCGGAAGTGCAAAATGCCATTTTTCGTGCAACAGATGGCTAAAGAAAACAGCCCATTGGATATCCATGACACTAGAAATCTTTCTGCATCCTTTTTTTAAAGAAAATTAAGAACAAAATAACATATCTAATTCTTTCCTAAAATGCTGTCTGGCTTAGTATTTTACAAGTATGGCGAGTCAAAATGCCCAAAAGTGAAATTCTCTGCTTGTTTTCTTTATAACCATTCAGGTTGTTTTTCCATGAAATCAACAATTCTGCTTAAGTGGTTTTCAACAATTTCATTCTGTGTGCATTCATGCTGTGCCCAGAGTTCAGGGACTCAAGGTATCCCTGAAACTAGCACTCAAGCAGAAACCATCTCTCACACTAATTTACTCTGTACATGTCATTTCCTGCTGTCCTCTTTCTTTTTTTGGCTTGAGAAACCCATAACATATTATCTTTGGCAATTGCTCAGGAAGCATAAATGAAGCCTCTATTCCAGCCCTGTCCCTTGGTATTTGAAATTTGCATGTTATTACCAATCTTTCCATTACTGCTCAGAACACTTGCCAAAATAGGAGTAATGTATAAATCATCAAAAATCAAGGATGGACTCAAAGCACCATCGAATATTATTCTTTTTTTCTGAGTTTTAGGGTTGAAATGTCTTAGGATAACAGCTCTAATTGGGTCCTCAGAACTAAGCACCTCTCCAAATACTAGGACTAGGAATCTCACATTAGGTATAGAACTTACTAGGCTAGAGAAGTCTTGATCTTGTATGCATGAAAGGCTATTTGGATGCAAACCCTGTGGAATATACTATACTCCTGGATAGTTTTATTTAAATTAAAATTTAGAAATATGAAAAAACCAATATATTGATGGTGGAGAGTGGATGATCAGACCAGATGACTTTTAGAGGTCACCTTTAACTTAAATGTTTAGTAATTTACTATTGATATGTATAGAATTTATCAGTGGATGTTTCTAAGTGTTGTTTCTAAACCTATTAGTTTTATGCAACAAACAGGAGTGGGTCACAAAGATAAGTAGAGATATATACAAAATAAAGATATGTACAACAACATTTTCCCTATTATTTCAAGAGGCAAATGGAGAGGCTGTCCCAGCTCGTTGTAAGTCTTTATGAATTTCTAAATACTTCCCACTGGTTGCACTATTATATGTTTGAATTTTATTCTCATCAAAAAAGCATAAGCAAATCATCCACATTTTGAAAGACCCCATAAACTTTGTTACAGTACAAAAATCTGGATATGACTGAAATATGTGAAGCAGGTCTAATGATCAAGAGAAAAGATAATAGATTTCCAACAACCAATGTTAAATTGTTCATGTATGTTTTTATCTGTAGAAATTATGTTTTCATCACTAACTTTTGATATTTTAGCAATTTTACTTTCCATTAATTCAATGTCTATACATCTAACTGCAACCTGTTATTAATCAAAATCTCAGTGAAAGACCTTACACAAGCAAGTTTTCACCAGGCCTAAGAGAAACTCATGAGTTACATTGGCTCACTTAAGTGCAGTAATTGTCCAAGTTTTCTGCTTTGATTGAATCTGTTGAGTTAATTGTGTGTTTCTGCTTCTGACTGACACAACAGAATTGCCTTTCATTGAAACCATGCATAAACTGGAATGGCTGACATCTGCACATTGTGCTTCAGCTGGTGTGATAAGCTTGTACATTTAAGGTTCTGATTCTACCATTTTGCCTGTTACACTGGTCCTAATGACATCCTCGGGAATCACAGCAGACAAGGGACAAAAATGTGTGAGGGTTTTTCAAAGATCTTGTGACACCTTTGATTCTGCTGCATATGTATAATTATATACATAGAATCGCCAAAATGTTGCATCAGCCAAACATGAGAACAAAGTGTTGGCAATAAACAAGAACAGTTTGGGATGATCAGGCTATTTGTACAGTTTTCTCCTAATTCTTGTGTGCAGGCCTGCTTCAAGAGGGAAGTGAGGCAGGAAACATGGGTGCACAGGCTGTACCTCCGCTATCAGAACAGGACCTCACAGGCCCTGAGCACTGTCAGCAGAGCTGAGGGCTGGCAATAGTGTTTAATGACATCCCCAGAATGGGTAAAGGGATAAATCAAGTCCATCATCCCTCCAGGGTGAAAACTGGTAGCCCAACGGGCAGGAGCTGGAGACAGGATTGTGGCTGATGCAATGTAGATCACCTCTGGGCTGGAAACAGCAATGCTTCTGCTCAGAGCTGAGCTGAAATGGGGCTCCTGGGACCGTGAGCAGGGTTGGGAGTGCTCAGAGAAATTAAGGCCTCTCTGTTCACTCAAGGCCCAAACAAATATTTGCCCCTGTTTCTTGTGCCTGGAGAGGTTTTATATTCTGGACATCTATATTCTTTTCTATTTACTTAAGCAGAAAGGCAATTCTTGGCTTCTCTTACAGTTTACATTTAAACACACAGGAAAAGGTTTTACATCCAAGCTATAGCTGTAAGCATTACTACTGGGTCCCCAGGTAATTTTTTTGGCAACTTTCTTTCTAAATTACCTTGCTAGGTTGCTGAAATGCTGTCTTTCTCCCCTGTATGTGCTGTTTCAGCAACAGTGGCTGAGTAGGCTGATAAAACTTCCTATGTCATGTTTACCTTGACAGAGTCTAAGACGAAAAAGACCTTTTTGCATAAAGAAAAAAGGTATAAAACCCCTCAGACTTCAAGTAGACTGTAGTTCATAGATTTATTCTCACCAGTGAGATCTGAAGACCTCATTTTTTATGAAAAATCACTTGTAAATGCTGATTTGTTGCTAAACTAAGTACGGTTTAATAATTATACCAAATGTCAAGAAGTGTATCTGCTATTGAGTATAGTAGTATTCTAAATTTGCATTAAATACTTCAAATGCTTACCTAATTAGATTATAGCAAATTATATACGTAAGTTACCTTTGATTCAGACACATTAACAATAGAAGCATTTTTACTTTAAAAAAGGAGAGAATAACTTTTCCCATTCCTTGTTAAAAAGGTTTTGCTAGGCAAAGAAATTTCCCAACAGCCATGAATTTCTCTCATCTTGAACCAATTATATTTGAATTATGATATGGGGTCTGACAAATTTGGGGAGTCGGGCTTTTTGGTTTGGTTTGTTTTTTTCTTGCTTGGTTGTTTCTTCTTGTGTTTGGTTGGTTTGGTTTTTGGGGGTTATTTTTGTCCCAATTTTACAAATGCATAAAACACATAAAATATCATAAATTTCTCTTAGGACCCATAATGAGTCTTTCATAGATAGACTCAAAATATAATATATCCATTAGATACACACCACAATACCCTATAGGAATTCTTGAATGAACACTAAAACTACATCTCTTCAGAATGATCTATAGGATGTAAGATCTCAATCTGCTAAAGGACATCAATAAAAAGATTCAGTGTACCCACTTACATCAGGAGTAGTAGCCCAGGGATCTTTTAAAACACATGAAAGTAAATTCCTATTTTCAGGCACAATATATTTGACTTATTCTGTGTGTCTGGTCTGAACATATAAATGACAATTTATCTACTTTAAAGTAGTTCTCTACAGCCAATTTAGGTACCTGAGGAATCTGAGTTTTCTGCACAGGCGTATATTACATAAAGACATCTTTTTGCAACAACAGCTGAAGACCAGATTGGGTGCCATATTGTTTCTAAAATGCCTGCTGAAAATTTGCTTAGGTACTTCATATTTGCTTCCTAGATTCCAAGCATGGAAAAATTTAGGACCTCAAAAAGGGATTTCTTGTCCAATCTTTTCTGCTGATTTATATTTAATTGAGTAGTAGCATCATTTTCAATAGGTGAATCAGAAAGAGGAAGAAATAGGCATCTTGGCATTTAAAAAGTAGCTTTTTCAAGGGTAATACCTTTTTTGTTTTTCAAAGTGTAAATTTATGTTGGCTATGATTGAGTCCATTATGTAATTAATTTTCTTAAAGAAGTATACAAATGGGTTGTTAATACCGCCAGTTCAAGTTAATCACTTTGTAGACCGAATGCATCTTAGTTCTTTCTAGAAGGGTTTTTTTTTTAATCTTGTATATTAAATGTTTTGCATCAGTGGCAGCAACCAATCTCAGATTCTGATTCTCATGTAATGCTTTTATCTTTAATCAGCCTGGCTTCCATTCCACTGAAAAGTAGCTGGTTCTCTCTGTCACGCTAAATCTATTGCCTCCTGGGGAGCTAGTATGCACTTGACAAAATCCTGGTTAGTTATGGGAGGCTTCCACAAGGCCTCAGTGGGATGGTAAATTTGGTAAAATTTCTCTTCCAGAAAAGCAATTTCAATACTTTGTTGTTGTAGGACGTGAAAAAGATGAGACTCCAAATATTTTTCAGAAGTCAATGAGCATAGAGAAGGCTTTATTGTCTAATTCTTACAACATTTTATAAGGTGTTCTGATACAGACTTAACATGATTGATCAATAGAAATGACACCTCTCTAATCCCATTGGTTAAACTGGAGAAACAGAACTAGAAAGACAAAGCATCACCTGGAGAAAGATTGTTTTGAGAATGGATTCGTTGTTTACCAAGATTGTTTTGAGAAGAAGCTTTCTTGAGATATTTTCCCTGGGTAAAAGTTAGTAGCTGCTAGCAGGCTAAAATCTCTCAGATGCAGAAACATCAGGCCCACATACTTAGGTGTTCTTTCCTCCAAATAGCCTTTATCACCGTTGAGAATATTAACTATTAGACATGTTCTGGAGGGGCAGGGAAAGAAGGCTCTTAATGTTATTAAATAAGGATTTTAATGAAAACTTGTTACAGAAATGGTTTTAAATGTCTTCATGGTTCCTTCATTTAGAATGAAAGCATACTTTAATTTTATTTCTTGGGTTTCAAGTCTCTACTGCTAATTGTGATATTCTCATATGACTTAAATTGTAATTTAAACTGTATCTAAATATTGACCTAATATTAACTTCTATGTCTTCATTCAAAGTGAATCAACCAAAGTTCCAATAAAGTAATTTTAAAATGTGATAATTATTTTGTCTGTAGCTCCAGTGAATGTTACTTTGTCATTACTGGTGATAGTCACAGGTTTTCTATGGTCATTTGGGCTCCTGAGTGCAAGTGTTCTGGACTTACCTGGGCTTGACCTTGTTTTACCTTACTTTAACTGCTATCCTTCTGCCAAGTGGCTATCACCCTGCCCTATAGTATCTAAAAACCTGTGAATATCTTATGGCAAAGGTGTGACAAAGCCCAGACAAGATGACTGCAAAGCAAACAGTATCCTTTTGCTCCTTCTGAGACTGAGGGGAACTATTCCAAGCTTGAGAGTAGGAGATGTGTAGGAAGCAGCCTATGTGAAGGAAATGTGTAGAGGGAGACTCAGGCAGAACTCAACAGTGTCATGGAAGAAAGCTTCTATATCACATTCCTCCCAGAGAGGAGGGCAAAGTCCTCAACAGGAGCTCCTGGTAAAGACCTGTGCTCACTTTTCCCAAAGCTTCTAATTAGATTTGGAGTGAAAGATACTGGAGTAGGACTGGCTTACTAATGCTCATAAATTATCCAAACAATACAAAATTTGGTAATACTGGTGGTCTTGGTCTTGGTTTTCATCTCGCTATGTTGAACAGAGTTCTGTCATTGCAGTCATTGTTTAGTTATCTGTCAGATTTCAGGTTACATGGCAGAGGCTTGAAAATATCTCATATTTTTTTCCCACAAAACATTTATTGCTGGATTCATATAAGCAGTAATGAAAATATTCTTGACAACTTTACTTTTATAATGTTGGCTTTGGACATTAATAATTTTCAACACTATGTTGTGAACTAAAAAAAAATTAGGTTTAACCAAATTTAGTTTGATTAATCATGATTCCTCAAACATCAGTTTCCCTTTTACTCCCAGCCTTATCTTCAGTCCTTGTTATGGAGAAATCCTCTTCATTCAAGGTCACAAAGTTAGTTTTCAAAACCCCTTGACGTTCTTGTTCCTTTTATAGTTATATGGTGTTATGGACAAATTAACAAACAATCAAAGACAGATAGTGAAAGTCTCAAATGAGTGTAAGATTTGGGGATTTTAATTATTTTTGAGAGGTACATGAGGATTATTATGTTCTTTCATCACTTTGTCTTCAAATATCTGAATTATAAAGCAATATTCTTTTAATATGTGACCTATATATCTGTTTACACATTTAAAGATCTAGGTATTGTTCTCTACAAACAGCAACCATCAAATGCAATACGTTCTATAAGGAAAAAACTACACCATGCAGAAATCCAGAAATATAATTTTAAAAAAAGTCAAAGCTTATCAAGATAGTAAGGGATGTATAAGAGGCACGTGTGCTCTCTCTCTCTGAGTTTCACCCCTCTCATAAATTGTCTGCATAATTTTACAAAATTTAAGCTAAAACCTTGTCTACTTTTCTAAGACATCAGTAGTTTGTTTGTAGAAGAAAAATAGCTGTTTCCTGTGAAACTGTATAAATAACAATCTGTAACTGCTGAGATCTACATAAAAAGCTGCCAAGATATTCAATTTCAAGCAGCACTCCACATTATTTATTAAATTGATAGTTTCATAACAAACATAAAGATAGTTTCATAACAAACATCAAGCCAAAAATATGTAAAATAATGTGTGGCCTCAGCTATTTGCAAACTACAAGAGCAAGAACAAAAGCTCTATGAATAGCAACCTTCCTATAAATACAAAACCTCTCAGTTTGTGGGGTTTTCCCCGGTCATGTGGGTAGAATCAAGGATCCTTTGGGGTCACGTGAACCAGTGATAAGATTTGATTAATGAGAGATGCCTCTGCCCAAGTTAAGATCCAAAAAAGATCATATTCTGAAGTCAATGGCATGGATTTTATTTAACAATTAATGTGGGGTAGAGATAAAGAAATAGAAAACGGAGTGGGAGGCAAGAGAGAAAGAGAGCAATTGAGATATCAAGAACAGAATCACCACCCATACATTCAGCAGAATTCTTTTGGCCCTTCTTCAGCCTGTGCTTCTCAGTGGTGGGAGTCCCAATGCCACTCAAAATTTTCACTATTTCATCATTGCCGTGTTAGCTAATGAAAGGAATTAATGCTCATTGGCTATGCTGTTCTCTTATTCTGTTGGTTAAATGATTCCTCTGCTTCTAATACTTATTAGTCCCATGCCCAGTCTTTCTCTTGAGCCAGCTGGCCTTGACTTGATTACTTACTATCTCCCCTTGCTGGAATTAATTACCTCTTCCCCAGTCCAAGCTGTTCTCAGCAGAGTTGCTGAGCTGGCTTTCCTTGTGACCCATAAATTCAGCATTCTTTATGACCATTTTCAACAATAGATTCTTCTCCCCCAGCTTGTTAACCTCGCTCTATGTCTGACATAACACTCAGACCTTAGTACCACCTTTTTCTTATCTCAAGTTCCCAGCTGTCTTCTTTCAGAGATTTATTTTGATCTCACATAAAAAGGGTTTACTCAGTGTGAGGGAGTTATTTGGGAAAGAATCTTATTGGAAGAGGAAGAACGACTGTGTGGTACTTTCACCTGACAGCTTTGTCATTTTCCAACTTGCAGCTACCTGGAAGGTAAGGTACAGAAGGAGCAAATGTGCCATCTTACTTTGTTTTTTGAAGGAAGTTCCTTATGAAAATACCCATCCCTAGGAACTGCTTTCAATTGTAAAAGTCCCTTTTTTCCTCTTGTAGGTCTCATCCTGACACAGGCATATTTCCGATGTCTACTGTCTTACATAAATGAGAAGTATAATTATGAGTAAGAATAAACAATATGTTACTGTCAAAATGTTTTTCAAATGTTTTTTCAAAGCAAGATTTAAATAGAGATGTTTGTCTGCTGAATACTGGGTAATTATTGTAGTTTGGTTTGCCTTTTATCATGAGTGAAAATTTCTCCTTTTCTACTTTCTAAACTATATAATTTATAGCTATGTAAATAATTGCTTATTTATTTAATTCAGTCTCCATTTAATAATTGTTTTCACATCTTTGTGCTTGCTACAACTAAGTATCACTTAGTCAGAAAGCAATAAAATTAAAATTGTTTGTAATTTAGTCTCAATCTTTTTGGATTCACATTAGTACTAGTAAACTACCTCTTTATGACCTAAAAGTTGTTTATCTCTAAATACTAAATGCTAAGTTACAGCTTCCTGGTTCTTTTGTATCTTTCAGAAATCAATCCAAAAAGACCTTCTAATAAAATATTTAATAGTTTGCATCTGGGTCATGATCCCCTACCTAGCATCTCTTCTCCTGAGACCCTCTACATACTTTTTTCCTTCCTTTACTGCTGTTAAAAATGCCTTCTGTTGAGTAAGTCTTTAATGCTGAAAAGAGACATCGATTTTGAAGGCAACTTGTCCCCATCAGTCTCCCAGATGATTTGTGCAGTCAAAATAGTAGGAGTTACTTTTGTAACAGTAGCTTATGGTACTTCAGATGCTGAACTAGGACAAGACACTGCACATTCCATCCTTTGTATGGATTCTCATCTTCTACAACAAAAATCTCTTTTTTGGTCTTAATTTTCCCCCACTTTGAACCAACTTTTTGAGAGAAAAAAAAATCACTTTACCTTTGATGACAAAAGGAGTTTAGTTTTATATTTCTTCGCATTATATCTTCAGAAAGTCTAATCTTTAGAAGGTTTTTAGTTTCTCAAAACAGTCCTGTGGTTTGTAGTAATTTTGAGATTTTGAGTCATTTTAGACTTTTTCACATTGAATTTTCACTGTTTCATATTAACCTGCCAAATTTAGCTATGTTGAAAAGAGCTCAATGGCCTTCATTGTACAACAGGGCTTTTTTGTTTTAGTGTTACTAACAAACCATTTGCTAACATGAATTTGCAATCTAAAAAATATTTGTTTTCCTCCTCAGATGTGGAAACTTTAGATTTCTGCGGTGTCTCCATGGGTTAGGGTTTTGGTTTCATGCATTACAAGTAAATTCCTCACTGCCTATTATGATTTATTACATTGAGAGGTGTTGAAAGTTGAATCGTGAAATTTGAAGTCTGGATTAGGACCAAAGACACCACAGGCATATATTTTGCACTAGGGATGCTATGAAAGTAGGCCGTTCTGTTGCCAAACATATATTAAGAAGCCCCCCCCCCAAAATGTTAACTGTCATAATTTCATACTCCAAAGGTTAAGAACTTCTATGCTAACTATCAAGAGATGTTTAACTTGGAGCTTGCTTATTTTACATAGTGCTTTGGTTCTCTGACCCCTGTTGTTCTGTTCTGACGTATTTTCATTGTGTAAAATTCTAACATTTGAACTATAATGACAACTAGATTAAAACAGTAAATAATGACTAAAACAGCTACGTTGGGTTTTTGTTTTAAAGTATGATAACTGTTTGAAGAAAAACAAGTAAATTACTTCTTGCATTTAACTAAATTTAGGTTAAATAAAGCACAAAGTATTTCAAAATGCCACACAGATAATTATTTGCTGCCTTCATGATGGTCTGTATCAGAACCACAAAGTGTTATTTTTAATGCACCCAGAAAAACATACTATTCATTCTTAGTATTAACACACCACATTATATAATTTATATGGATGATACATTCACATTTCAGCTTGCATGCTGAGACATTTTGAAAAACTCGTATGTTAAAATTTGAAAAATAATTACTTCTCTGACACAAGACAATTTAAAACTGTTGAAAACTCTGCACAGTGTTCATTGAATTATGGATTAATTTGATTAGCCAATGCAATATACATCACAGAGTCAGAATTACCTGATAGATTTTATAGCTAAGAAAGCATTTCAAATACAAACGTACCTTAAGCACTGGTTTACATTATTTGTGTAGGTAAAAAAACAGAAAGTTGTGTTAATTATCCAAATTATCCTGTTCTTCCCTACTGAAATACGCAAGTAAGATGTACAGCATTGTTATAACTTTGGGTAGTTGAAACTTGATTAATTTTGTTGTTCTTAAATCCATGACACAAACAAACACAAGTATTACTATTCACATGGACTAGAATAGCATTGTAAAAATTGAGAGTTTGAAGATGTTAACAGCACTTGTGATAGAAATTTAGAATCTAACCACTTTTAAGAATGAAGAAAGGAAAACCTTTCAGTAATTTTAAAGTAAAATAGTTTCATAAGAAGAATATTTATAAAGTCCTCCTTATTTTTCTGATATCATTTTATAGGTTTCTTTAAAAATATTTAAAATATTTATTTCCTATATTCACCATTAAGTTTATTGGATCTGAAACACAAGTGGGGCTTTTTACCCCTTTAAATTTACCATTAATTAAATAGAATAAACGTTTTAAAGTGCAGCATATTTTAAGTGATTAGTCTGCATGATAAAGTTAAAGGTTGTTGAAGAAAATTCTACAAAATGTGCAGTAAGCTTCTGAGATTGTAGGGACATGGATATATGCTGTGGAAAGAAACTGAAGGAGTAATATTTTGGCACAGTTCCCATTAAAAAACAAACAAAGAAACAATAAAATGAACCCAACACAGAAATGGAAAACCTCTCACTACTATTGTCAGTACTAAAAGATATTTTTCATTTAGAGAATAAGTATACATGTAAGTGTGTGTATGGGCTGGAGACTGAGTGTGTGCCTTCATTCAACATTTCACATATATATGTTTTACAGAGATGTTTACTTTTTGGAGTAGAAAGGATATTTGGGGGAAAAAGTATTTTGATTTTTTAGAAAATAAGTATTTACTGGGGAAAAAAATAACCTTTGCAGATACAGTGGAATTTCCACATATATTCCTTACTGAAAATTAGATTCTGAGTGATTGACATCTGAATGTTCTTTTGCTTTTCCAAGACAAATATACTGTTCCATTGAAATAGCTTCAGAAACCCAGCATCAGTTCTGCATAGCTAAAGTCTCTCATGGAGAATTTTGATATTGAGTAGTGGATTATGGGTAGAGACCTAGATGCTGCATTTGTACTAATAAATTAAATAGTGACTAGAAATGTTGTCTAGCACTGGAATATGACCATCTGTAGTTTGAAACTAATAGCATGGTCCTTAGCAGACTTAAGGCCCCTGTCAGCTACCATTCTCCCAGTGGCTGCCAGATACAGCTACATTGCAAAGGTCACTCCCAGCAGGCAGCTTGAATGCACTCACACTGCTGTGAGGGCCAGGGCAGTTTTTAGTGCCACCATGGGCTACCCACAGCCAGTTGGCCCGAGAACCAGTGAGCACTCCTGGGCATACCTGGTGCCTGCTATTGTAGGCATAAACTCATTGTCCTAATGAAATCCTTTCCTTTTGTCAATCCTCGGTAGTGCACGATACGTATCTTCATCAGTTAAATAACCATCATTGGTTTTCTATATGCAATACATTAGGGCAAATAGAAGGATTTTGGTTTTGACCACTACACACTGAGTTGTTTTCACAGAATCTCATCTTGTTAAACATATTAATTCTGGTAAAGCCTTCTCTCTGTTTGGAATAATTGTTTTTTCACCTCTGTACACAACATCTACTTCAAAAAGCAAATTGAAACACATTAAAGATATAAAGTCATAGAAGAAAAATTACAAAAATTATCTATAGATGGGGAAATCTAGACAGGAGCTTGGTCCTGCTCTCTATACTGTCTGTGACAGGTTTACAAGACTCTATATATGATCTTATTATGCAGTTATTTTCTTCTGAAAATGAGCCAAAGATGTCTATCAAGCCAGCTGCCCATTTTTTTCTCTTTATAGAGTTTAGAAGTCAACAAGGAAGATCTACTCTGCTTAAAAGCTGTATTGTCTTTTATGGATTCTTTTTGTGTTGGTTTTTAAAATGAAATTTACCTCAGTTCACTCTTTCTATCCAGTTCCCTATAATACCATTTGAATTATTATATAATGTTTTAAAAAGATATGAATTTGTTGTGACTTTTTGCTCTTGATAGGCAAGAATATATAACATTAGCTCTTTCATATTTAGTTCGTTGAACAGAAATCTCATCTGTTCTGTAAATGAAAGAATTCATTAAAGGGAGCATAAAGTAGTTCTTGCTTTACACATTTTCTCTCCCCTATTCTGCTTTTCCCTAGCAATATAGTTGTTACGCTCAGTATGTTTTCCAACTAGAAAAAGAGCTTGCTTCATATTCAGCTGTCATTTTAACGTGTCTCTGTGTCACAGATACAGATGAATTCTGTAGCTCTGAACTAAATGGGTCACAGAAGAGCATAGCCCAGGGATATCACTTGCAGCCCAACACCACACACATTAAAGTATTCTCCAGGGGCAATCAGCTCTGGGGCTGGGAGAAGTGCTTCCCCCTCCTCCACTGCCCTACCCTGGTTTTGGAATTGGTTGGAGTAATGATGTTTGGCTTTATTTGGTTTAGTAGTTGGAAGTGTCCATTTCCCATAGTTTTAGTAAAATATTCAATCCCTTCTGTGGTGTCCTTGGGTGTATTGCCTGCTGTTTTAGTATAGGTTGAAGATTATATGCTCTGTGTCTTGTCATTGTAGAAAGGCACTTCCTCTTGAAGGAAGAACGTAATCAGCAAAATGTATCTGCAAATACCTGCAGCGCCAAACCCTTGTTAAGTCAAAAGGAACAAAGGAGGAAACATGAATAGCATCTATCAAGTAATGCAGCAGCTCAGCATGCCTTTTGAATTAGGGCTTATGTGCAGGTGCACTTGAAAAATATCCTTTTCAAGCGCAAGCTGTTAAAGGATGGGAGTTCAGAGGCCACCTGTCCTTCTGTGAGAATAAATCTTTTCAGACAACAGCTGAGTCAACTGCCCTTAGAATTCATGTACCACAGGCTCATAAATCACATTCTTGGGGAATCATCATGTTGTTACCAGTGATGTCAGCCTCAGCCCTCTGAAAAAAAAAAATCACTGTGTCCATGTCCATGTATTCCATTACCTGAAAACAATGATATTTAATGCTCTTCATGTTAGATTTTTACATATATATATATATATATATATATATAATTACTACATCATCAGGAATATATGACATTCTTCAAAGTCAAAATACACTTTATCCACTTTTCAGTATGTACCATGTGTTTTGTGACTGCAGAGCTATCCAATGCACAGTTTTGTCCAGACAAGAATTAGTATTTTTCTCCATGAGATAAATCTGAATAACTGAAATAATAACAAACAATCAGAGACAACAGCAGTGTTAGTTGCATCCTGACACTTTTCATGACAATTGTTTTAACAGAATTAGTAGCAAAAATGAATGAATTTCAGAGTGGTTAAGTCAATTAACTATTTACATAATTTTCTCATTCAGTTTTAAAGTTACTTAAAAGGAATTTACTTTAATTCATTTCTAATAAGGATCTACAAGTATATTTTAGTATTTACTTTGATAAATTTTATTTGCAATAGGAGCCACAGAGGAGCTTCTACTTGTGGCTGAGACCTTCACAATTAGCAGGATAAACTTGAGTACAAGACATTAACTTACATTAAATATTATTTTGTTCTAAATGGGAAGAAGCTATAAAGAGATTTAAACCAGTTTCTGCAACGTTGTTTCAGTTATGTAACTATTTAATTGGGACTAAAAGCTTTTCTTTCAGGTCCCTTCAGAATGTCTTTAATAATTCTTAAGGAATGGGTTTGCCCATTTGCTTTTTTTTTCCCTTAGAATTTTTCTCTTTTCCAACTCTTTACCTTTTGAAAATGAGCAAAAGCCCATGAAAGTGATGTAAAAAGTCTTCATTGACACATTTTATGAGAAAACATCTTTTATACATATCAAAGTTGATTTTAATGTTGTTGTATCTTTCCAACACCATCCAAGGTATTTTAAAAAACAGAAACATTAATATTCAGACATGGTTGTGAAATATCTGAACAAATAAATATTTCTTAAGACAGTCATTATAGCCTGAGTGTTTATATTTTTTTTTCAGTTTGTCATCTGAGTTAAACAAAATCTTTCACTTTAGGGCCCGATGTCAAGTTTTTTTCAAATGGCTTTAGGTGCTCATTGTTATGGGATTTATACTGAGACACCTTTCAAGTTGGCATCTTTTAAGAATCAGGGCCATTAAATTGTTTCAAGCTGGACAAAAATTCCTAGGAATTTTTTTTTCAGTCTTGACCTGAAATCTTTGCCTTTCTAAACATAACAAAACTGCCAAATGTGGAATAGATTATCTCCAGTGGCTATCTAGACATATATTACATGCTCTTTACTATAATCTTAGGATGATGGAGCTCCAAGTATAACATATTAAAGTACCTTACATTATTCCTGATGAGGTTTCAAGAGAATTATTCTGAGCAGGGAATGTCATGCTTCACAGGCATCTGCTCTAGATTTGGAGTAAAAGCAAGAATGCCTCTTGGTTAGAATATTAATGTATACATTTTTTTCTACTCAGTAAAAGGGAGGACTCCTAATTACAGTGTATCTCCTGTTCTAACAAGTGCAGAATTTCCACAGCCAAAAGCAGAAAACTGTTCCAGCACAGTACATACTTGAAATACACACCATTCCAGGACAGTGCAAACAAGCCTGCATCAGATTCAAAACATGGAAGAACTGCAACCACTAATTAGATATCATTATAGAGGCTATGTGCTGTCTGGATTAGGATACAGAGCCTTGAATCCAAAAGAAACTGTCACTTATGGAAATGCTTATACCAAGTCACTGTGCTTAAAGTTATAAGGTCATGGCAGAAGGTGCTAACATTTTCTCCTCACAGAATATTAGGCCAGCACCTGAAAACCTTGAACCTTTTTTCAGTGTAAAACCATTTAAAAGCTGATTGTGTTCAGCAATGAGCATGTCCATCACTATGTTCTGACAGAAATATACTGAAGTACTCTGCAGTGGGATAAGGAAGTTCCATCTACCTAAATTTAATCTCCTTGAACAGTTACCTGAAACAATACTTTGTGTTATCACAGTCACCACAGACATTAAAAAAAAACTCCACTGAAACTACCAGTTATGATCTCCCTTTTCCTTGCCTCTTCCTCATGGCAAGTTGCATTTAATAAGAGATATAAGTGCCATGAAACTTGCAACTGATTAGGCTGTGGGGCTCAGTGGCTTACTTGTGAATTAAGGTCAAAAGTTTGCAGTGTTACCAATTTCTAACTGCTTCAGAACATGATTTTTGTCACTGAGCAGCAGTGAGGATGATGTATAAAACTGAAATATTGGTACAAGAATACCATAATTCTGACCTTATGAAAAACCTTGGACTTTTTTTGAATTTCTGAGTAAAATAATCCGTATATTTTTAGATAAACATCATCTCTATTAAAAGTATGTGGGAAAATAGATTCCCAGCAGATTTATGTTTGTAAAGGATTTTCTGTGGTTTCAGTGGACAACTAAAAGTCATAGTGTGCTTTATATTCAGCCTGACAAAGCAATGGACCGCATTCCCTGTGAACCTTGCAGTTCATGCTTTTCTAGCATGCAGCTGCATGAGAGGGAGCCTTGCTGACTCTCAGTGGTGTCTGTGTGACTCCTGACCCCGGAGGCACATCTGTGATACCCGCTCCCTGTCTGAACCATATCAGCCAAGGCAGGGCCATGTTCAGTTTCTCTGCGTGCTGGATCTTTACCAGCCAAAGTGCCCATTTACTCAGTTCATTGATTCGTCTGGCCCCTGAGCTGTCCATTTCTGTCACACTTCAGCTGGGTTGAGGTAAGGCTGTTGGCTTTAGGAATTCCCACTGCGCATACCTGGTGTCACAAGTGGCATCCACTTCACTCAGCAGTTTAAAAGCTTTCTTGATAGATGATGCTAATCTATAAAGCCCATGTGAACTTTGTAGAGTTTAAGGAAGATGACATCTTTTCCTAAGGACTGTTTTGTGTGTTGACTGTCTTTTCATCCATTTTGTTCCCTTATAATAATTTTAAAATATTTATAAAATTCAGTATGTATTCTTAGAAAGTTGAACTGGCCTCTTCTTTCCCTTCTGTGCTGTTTTGTTCACTGTTTCCATCTCTTAATGCAAATATCTGTGTTTTCTCTAGAATAATTTTCTATTGCATTGAGAAATTTTGTGGGACACTGATCACACACACCAAATCTATGGTTCATGTTTCTTTGCTCTTGTCAAATATGAAACACTTCAGTCAGGCGCAGTAGTAAGTCATCTTTGCAGAGAATGTAGTCTGTTCTAGCTGCTGAAGTGGAATGCCCTTGTTCAAGAAGCAGTGTGTTGCCTGGAATGAAGTTTTGTAGAAGACAGCTATAAATATCAAAGACTACAAATTCACAGCTCTTCGATAAAATACGTCATGGACTTGGGAGGGAAAAAAAAAATAAACAAGTACAAATAGAGTTTCCCTGGGTTTGCAGCCTGGAATTTAGTCTGCTGCCTACTAAAAGTACCTCATTCATTTGTTAATCAGTGAGATACTTAGAGAAAAGGGATCATAAGAAAGATTCTAGAAGTCAATAGAAGAAAAGTATATAATAGTCTACCTGTCTGTGTTTCCTGAACCTCTTACACATGCTATTTCAGCAGTTATCCTGTGAAGTTTCAACTCCTCTCTGCACTACAGATATGATTTTTCAGCAATTTAAATGACATTTTTTTCTACTCCTGAAGTAGTTGTCCACAGCATCTGTGCAGAGCTGGCAGCATTGAAAGCAGGTTTTCATTACCTTAACAGCTGCTTAAAAGATCACAAAGACATGACTTGGGCTGATGTGATATTTGGAAAAGAGACCCATTTTCATAAAATAAATAAATAAATAAATTATGGCACCTGAGCCAGTACAGATGTTAGTAATCACATTAGCTTTATTCCAGATGAGAAAATATATTTGCTAAATGTCGTGTATGAGGTTGTGCTAAAAAAATCACCATATCCAATCCTGAACAGTTCATGTGCAGTCAGTCATATATTGCCATCAGCTAATTTAAAAATTGCAATGTATAGAATTGAGGTAATCTGAGAGTTTCATACACAAATAATCAGAACAGAACTAGAGAAACAAAATGTGATACTCATGATAATGAGATCCTAAAAGAATACTGCAAAGTCATTAAGGACGAAAATATGAAGAGTGAAAATCTCTAAATAATATCAGTACAACTTTCCAGCAAGACAGAATGGTCACTGTGGAAGAATGAGTGAGAAAAGAAAAATAAATTTGCTTGCATTTTCTTAGGAGCTAATTAAAAAATATTTGCTCTTTTGAGACATTTGTCCTTCTTTTCAAGACATTTGTTCTTTTCTAGATGGTTACTGGTGCAGGCTGCTCTTCTTTTTTTTCACTCCTTTTTTCTTTCTGACCTCATGCAAGAGAGAACACCTGACAGACTGGAACTATTTCTCCAGAAACACTACTGATTTCAGTGTGTCTGGTCCCCGGGCACAGTGCAGAACTCTGGAACGCTGGACTGGGAGGTTCAAGCCTGCACTTGAACTTAAACTCCATGTTCCATCATGCTCTGCCTCTGATCTGCAAGAGTATCCAACTGAATCTTGAAGCTGAACACTTGAGCACAGAGGGAGAAATAAGCTCTGTACTCAAGCTGAACACTTTAGCAGAGATGCTCAAGAACAGACAAGTCCTGGTCCAAGACCCAAAGACAGCTGCACCATATTACGAAATAACGAACAATTTTTGTTAAATTAGTCTTGTTACTTTTCTGCTGGTGGTAACCTCTATCTCTAGAAGCCATTAGACAGAAATTATTTCATCAAATCAGAGTTCCCATAGCAGCTGAAAGTCTCAGTACTTTCTAAAATCCTATGTGAAAGCTCAATTATATTTTTTCAAACTTCTCCACATATAGAGTTAATCACAAAAATATTCAAAAGATGATATTAACAGAATTTTAACGATGAAGTGAACAAAAGGTCCAGATAGGCTAATTTCATATCATCCTGCTGAAATGCTAATAAATTGTTGTATTTTATTTTTTTTAATCCAAGTGTACCAAGTTTCTATTGTGAGAAAGGAAAAGCGATCAGCTTTTAAGCATTCAGACTTACTTATCTGGATTATGGAAGGTCAATATTTCTGTCAGAGCAGAATCATCTTAATATAAGATGATTTTCTTATTTCTTCTTTTTCCTATTTAACCAAAACTGCAGTTCTAATCAAGGTAAAAACATCCAGTGACAAAACTGTTTAAATCCTTTTCTTGTATTTACAGTTTTCTTTGGTGCAAGAGTATTCTTTTTTATTTCTTTATTTTCTTTCTGTTTCCCCTCCTCATACTGAGTAAGCAGTTCTCTATTAACATATTCATTTGGGCTTAGATTGGATCTTAATTAACATAAAAATTGTGAGCAGGCACTAAATCCCTGCCCAGGAATAGAAAAGAGTCCCAATGGCACAGGTTTTCCCAGCATCACTTTAATGAACTACCACTATCTAAATAGACCCAATGACTGGGAGAGGATGTCTCTATTAGACATACCACTTGAAATATGCTGTGTGAATAAAAAAACCCAAATATTATATTTGATCCTTTAGGAAGGACATAAGCTTATACTAAAAGAGGAATGAAAATGAAAGAAAAAAAAGAAAAAAAGAGAGAAAATGAGCCATACTATAGTCTTTAACAAGACCAAATGATAGAAAAGATTGTAGTAATTAATAATCCAGCCTAAACATTTTTTTTTCCTCTTCTGTGTAGAGGCAACATTAAAATTTTCTATATTTTGTTTGCTTGCTTTTTCAGTCCAATTACAATATCTGTACATAGAGTGAGTTATATAATTATCTTCAACAGCCAATAGCCTGATGGTTTCCACTGAGGATGGCAAGTGAAAGAAAACAAGTTCAAACCAGGAGAAAGAGAAACTTAAAATACTCGCCTTCTCTGCAAGGGGCCTAAAAACTTACCTGTTGATATCTTACTCACTTAAGAAACATAATAAAGCTAAAATAAATTCATTATAGCTTTGAGACATTTCCAGGGGAAAAAACCAAACAAAAACCCAAACCTGAAACTGAACCAAAACCAAAGCCAAAGCCAAAATGAACAAGCTCTCCTAGAGATTGTTTCCATAAGAAGATTTGCTGTCCCGCATCTGACATTTTCTGACTGAAGTTGAAGTATAGGTATGAGAAGGGATCATCCAATCTACCAGAACTGTCTATAGTATTATTTATTGTTTGTACTGTACAGAGCGTAAGTCACAAGAAAGGCTTCTTTGTCTTAGATACATAAGAAAATTTAGCAGTGCTTTCCTAAGCTAAAAGTTCTTTAGAGAGATAAACTCCATTTATCTCATAACGAAAAAAATAAATTCTAATTCTATTATTACATTTATCAAAGTTAAATTATCAGTGCAAGTCATTAGCCCAGTCTGAATATCTACACCATTTTTTCTGATTTAGAGTACTAACATAGACATCCTCAGCAAACAAAAAACATGCATTACTTTTTAAAGTGTTGGGGGTGTTTCCCATCCTTAACCTTCCACCACCACTTGTTTTGTAAAAGCTGCTGATAACCTTTTGCTGATGTAAATTTGCTAACTCGTTTTTGGTACTTTGCTAAAATGGCAAGATTCTACAATAGGAACCTGATTTGGATAAGTGTTTTCTTATCAATTCTTCTGGTGTACTCCTTTTCTTCAATGAAAAATGTTTTCTGCGGCTTAATTTGTTTTTGTAAATTAAACTTGCATTTTTTATCTCAATTTATTTACTTTTTTTTTTTTTTCCATTATTAAGAGTATTATATCATACTGAGATCAGGTAAGTCTGTTCTTTCCCCATCATTTCTCTTTTATCATCTAAGAGCAAGACTCTTTAAACATGGACTGAATCAGTTTTCCAGATATTCCATATTTGACAATTTCTCTCACAGTTTTCAGGAATTTTGTGATGTAGATTACTTGACTTTAATAGCATGAGCACACTATTTTCTTTGAGTTTTCACTGTTATGTGTAGCTTTCAATTCTTCACTTTAGTCTACTTTTGCAAAGTATTCATCTGTTTTTAGGAGCACAGAGAGATTATCATTTTTATCCACCTTTTCCTGTAATGCACTGCTGTTTCACTGTAGATTTTCTTGCTTTATTCATTTCTATACTTAAGGAGATTTTGCTTTTAATTTTTTCTGCAGTGTTTGACTCCTCTAAATTTCTTGACCTCTAAGACAGGCTCCTCTTTGCTAGTTTTTAATATCCTTTCTGAACTCCTGTCCTGTATGTCCCCTTTGTCTGAGATAACAACTAATTATTCTTGTATCATTAACATTTTAAATAAATTTCTATCCTAGTTTCATTCTCTAATCTTCTCAAACCAACTGAATCAGTTGAGTTAGTAGAAAGTTTCCCTTATTTTCTAGAGGACTGGCCTTTTGAAGGCAAAAAACTCAAAGTCCTACTTGCTTGAATTGGTAAGTCTTGAATTGGTAAGTCTTGAATTTGAGTGATTCTTTGGTTACTCAGCTTAATCATTTTCAATTGTTTTGTCAAACTAACATATACATATATATATATCTATATATATCTTCTGTCATGACAAATGAAATTACACTCTAGTGTCATGGCTCTTAGACTTGATTTAATTGATGCCACTACTAGCAAAATAATCTAGGAATAAACTTTCTAAATTATTTGGATATTCATCTGAGTTTGAACTTGGGCAAAACATTGGGCCATAGACATTTGTCTTAATTAATCATATTTCCTTTTCATAATCTTTAACATTTCCCCTTTTTCTTCTCTTTTTTTTTCTAACATTTCTACAATTATAATTGTATAAATACAGCTTAAGGGGAAAAAAATAAGTAGATCTGCTGAAATAAATTATAAGTAACATTTTGTTTGTGGGGATGAAAGATCTGTGAGCATCTGTGAGGTGTGCATTCCAATGCTTATAAGGAAAATGAAAGATACCACTAAAAGGTTCAGACTGATAGTTGGAAGTTTCTAACTGTAACAAAAGATAAAACTATGCCTCCTATTTCACAGGCTTCTAAAGAAAAATAATTTCAAATCAGGAAACATGAACACTTCTGTGTTTTATCTCCACATTAGGGTTCTCTGCAATTCCTAATGAAAAGTAGAGTCCTGGGGACGGCTTAGTCTGCACACTGTCAACATTATGTCAAAAGCTTGAGCTACAGGAACTTACTATCATCTTGTTGAGTCTGGCCTTCTTAAGACATATTCAATCTCTATGATAGAATTCAGAGCAAGATAAATGAATGCTTTCAGATTCTTCCTCTGTTAGAGACCGTTCTTAAATAAATTTGTGATCATAATAAAATTAGATTCCAAAAGCAAAAAAAAAGTCGTCTGCTGGGAACTGAATGCAGCAGAAGCCTGCTAAATTACTTATAAAATATACACCAAAACCAGTTTATTATACATGATTCTTACTTTTAAGAGTAAGGTAGTGTGTACCTGTTGTGCTTTGAAATTAAAATAGTTAAGCCTTGTATCTTTACTAATTTAAACTCAGTGAATGATATTTGTTCTAGATGTAAACATGTGAAACAAGATAGACTGATAATCTTTTTTTTATTCCTTGGCTAATTGCAACATGATGTTATAGTTTTATTTGTGGCTCCCTAGAAGCCTAATACCAAAGAACTGCAAGCCTTTCACGTGATGAAAGGTTGATTCAGCCTCCAGACACAATCATTTCTGGCATTGTTCTTGCACGCACTGCCAACAGTATCAAAAGATATATTAGTTTTAGTCTTTACTTTTTCTGCTCCCCTGGGACCTTGAATGTTTCAAACACTTCTCATTTATGCTTGAAGTAAAATCAAATCCTTTCAAAAGAGGAAAGCTGTTTAGATAAATCCACTGAGTTACCTTGTGCTGTTTTCTCATTTAGCTCACTTTTGGAGCAGTTTCCAAAGATGTGAGCTTTTAATCCTGTAAGACTACTAAAAAGAACTGAATCTTACTTTGTGTAAAGAAGCTGAAAACACATCTCAGTGTGAGATTAACCTCCTGCTTTGAAAGTTTGAGAAGAATGCTTTAAAGGCAGAAAAAGGCTAAAGGTTTACTCAAGTGGAAATGAGAAAACAGTGCTGAAAAATCCAGAGGTGAGGAAAAGGTCAGGAGGTAAAAAAAAAGAGGTATTTTGTTAAGATATGGCAGGTTATGCACAGCAGTATTTCCTTTTAATGAGAAATACTTCTATCTTATCTGTTCTTTGGTAATTATATAAGTATGTACACACAAAAACTTTAAGAAATTATAATTTAAAACTACTTTAATTCTGAATTGGTATGGGAAATCGTCTCTTTATCAGGCACAATATTCCTGAGCCTCACTTTTTTTTTTTTTTTT
>WBMY01018562.1:1212279-1311221 GCA_013397315.1 Donacobius atricapilla
TTTTTTTTGCTCCATTGCCATCAATTAGAGTATTTCAATAACATAAAAAACTAAAATCCCAGAATACGTACCCATGAATTATATCTTTTAATACCTAAGCTCTTATACTAAATATTTTAGTGAAACTGCTACTAGCATTAATGGATTAGCAAAAAGAGTATGCTTGGGTATTTAATTTATCTATGTTTAGTTTAAAAAGAAGTTTTTCAGAAAAACTATTCCAGCTGTCAGGGAGCAGCAGGAGTGGGGCTGCTCTAAGACAGAGATGAGCCAGGAACCGTGATTACCTCAGCACTTCAGGCTGGGTAGTGATGCTTCCATAGGCTGCAGTCCAATGGTCCTGGTCAGGGGTGGTGGCATCAACATCCAAGTGACAAATCCAGGTAAGACAAGGCAATGAGTCAGCCCTTCCAGGAAGACCAGTCAAAAATGTCAGCAGACTGCACTGGAGGCAGTACTAGAGATAAGACTATATGTCAACTGAGTCCATCCTGCAAGGCCAGGCAGGAGGGCAGAACTGTAGGTAGCAGAACATGTGTACTTACAGCATCACTTGGGAAGGTGAGAGTGCCGAGACTGTAGCTTAAATGCAGCCCACAATTCCATAGGCAGGGCCCAAGTGAAGTTCAGCACACATATGGCCTTCTGGTGTCCTCTGGGGCCAATCTGTTTTCATTACATTCCACTGAAAGAAGAAGCAGGTCCCATGTCCTTGAACCCTTGTGCAAAGTATCTCAGTGGTGTTTTTCTTCAAGGTTGGAGCAGGGGTAATATGTGGGGTACAATACTAGGCAGAAAGGGAAGATAAGCAGTTCTGGAAAGATTTTCTGACTCTGCCCAGTCCTCACCAACAAAAACTTGCTAAGTTTATTCCTGCTGTCTCTCCAGTTATTTGATTCTACAGTCACTGAATAGGTCATGGCAGTTTCAACACAGTTATAGTGAAACTGAACCTCAAAATATCTCCTTCTAGCTTAGGTGTGGGAGGGCATTTTCCCACCTAGATCAGATAAAGCTCTTTCAGGTATATTCAGAGGAAAGAAGTAAAAGATGGGATAGAAATGAAGAATAATGAAAGGAAAAAAATTCAAACGCTTAAAATTAAATACTTTTACATAATAAACTAAAACAGTGTATAAGTACAAATCAAAGTAATGATATCTGAGTCCAAACCTTGCCTTAAATATCATTCTATCAATGAATTAAGAAACATTTCTTTGAATAAATAAACTATCTTAGGATTAATTTATTTGTTGAGATTTTAACACAGCATGAATTTCAGTTTAAACTTTTCCTACGTAGGTCTCTCGCTGCAATGCATCTGAACTCCCCAGTGTCAGCTCATGCTACAGTTTTTCTCCACTGTGGGAGCCTTAATAAGGTTTCTTTCCTTTATTTAGTTATCTAGTTGCCCAAAACTTGCAAGATTTTTTTTTATGTTTGAATTTCTCACCTCTCTCCCACATGGGAACTGAAACTGGCAAAAGGCTTCACACTTTACTGAATACACACTTTAAAAACAACATGAGTGCATGAACATTGTTTCCAGAGAAAAACAGGTAAAATAGTCTGGTAGCAATACCTAGAATGTTCACTTAACTATTAGCATCAGAATAGCAGTAGTTTGGGTTCTTTTTAGAGCCACATCTTCATAGGCCTGTCACTCTTTTCCAAAAATTTGATAGTTGGCAGCTCAGATAAATGGTCTCTACTTAGTAGATGTATCTCAAAACACTCCTACATCTCCAGTTTATAATGGTTTAAATAATTTTGTGGCTTTTATACATTTGTGTATATAAAAAAATATCTCTATGTTTATAATCCAAAACATGGATAGAAAGAAATTAATCCCTGAATTTAGAAACAGGAATATGCTCTTCGACTGTTGCAAAATGTTATGTTCTGTGCTGTACATATTAAATACATTTTGGATGTAAGCTGACATAAAGAAACTCTTTTATTACCTTCCATTTTTGTGGCTGAGTCATTTCCTTTAGGTTCTCCTATCAGCATAGTTGCATAACATTTCAGCTTCAGGAAGAAAAATATTGACTTATTAGTGTCTTAGGATGCAAAGACCCAAAATATTGAAGTATTTGGTTCAGTCAATGTAATTCACTGTCTTATTTAAATCAGAGAGATTAGTGCAGACTGAAAGGATCCTAAAAGTTACATGACAAAACAAAAATTTTGGAAATTACAAGATTTATTTCAGCCAACACTGTAAACTTTTATTATCATATTAAATCTTTTCATCCAAATGGAAATTGGGCCAATTTGTTATTAAAGACTTTTAGAGTAAAGACAAAGCTTGTGTTGATTCACTCAAACACCCAGTCAGTTTTAGTAAGATTCTAATTGCTGTCAGGAATTACAACAGTATTTACAATAGAATAAAATTGGGAGTGAATGGAAACAATTAATGGAACACTGGAAAATATTTGTGCTAAGATAAAGATAGGCAAAATAATTTAAAATTTTTAACCCGCTTGAAAATTCTGGGTTTGAAATGTCAGCTTAGGCTTGAAGGCTTGGGCTAGGGCTCGGGCTTTTCTAGGGAAAGTATGAGATTAAAGGAGGAATGACAGATAAAAAGCTAGGGAAAACTAAATATTGGGAGCTGGAAAGACGACGGTAGGCACAGTAAAGTAATGATATGGATGTGATTTACTGGTTCTTAAAAGAAAAAATTCTGCACAGAACAATATCTTTAGTAAAAGCATTAAATTCCACCTTAAAATGAGATTGAAGTCAGTTCATTTAGGTGTTCATCTCTATCACAGCTTTCCTCCAATTAAGTCACAATTTTCCCAGGCATTTTTGAAGACAGCATATGGGAGATGTATTTAAAACTAGTGACACAGAAAGTAAGCACCCTTCATTGCATAAATCTTTTCACTTTTGAGTAAGGATATCTTGGTAATTACTGTTGTACAACTTTTAGTCCTTTCACACCGTTTGGTTTTTTTTGGTTTTTTGTTTGTTTGGTTGGGGTTTTTTTTTTCTTTTTTTTTTTGGTGGTTTGGTTTTGTTTTGTTTTTGTTTTGGTTTTGGATTTTTGGGGGTTTTTGGGGGGTTTTTTTAAAATTCACATCTTCGCATTTACTTTCTTAATTAAAAACAAATTTTGTTAACCACCTTATGCACTGACTTTTTTATTTTTGAATCCAGTCAATACAAGAAGCAGTGACATTCTTACCAAAAAAAAAAAAAAAAAAAACAGCAAGAAAGGAAAAAAAAGCCAACATATTTTTTCTATTATACTGCATTCCCAGTTTATGCTCAGATGTAGAGGAATTTAAATTAGGTTCAAGCAAAACCTAACACCTGGGATAAGTTTCACTATTCTACAAAGAACACTAATATTTTGTAACATTACCAAAGATCTAAGAAGCAATTTAACATTCAAGACATTTAACTTTTGACCTAATACTTCTAAAATTTGCTTCTGCAATCAGTTAAGTGTCTCAGATTCTCATCTCAAATAAATAAGTGCAAGTCTGAAGTTTCTCAGATATGCTTGGGAGCCTATTACAGGCTTTTAACTGCAGTACTTGATTTTAACATCTCTTGTAGTTCGAGGATCTCAATTGTGCTTTGATACTTCTCATACAAGGTCAAGGGAGTTTGAGTACAGGTCATTGAGACTTCTAAGCTGTCACTTAAATACTGATATGCAGATGAAAGCAAATGTTTTTACTGTTTCTTAAATCCCTGTCTCTAAAAATGCTGACACTTTAACATTCACATAGAGTATTGAGTGCTATGGAGCAAAGTACTGTGATGACTTTTTTTCCATTTTTACTTCATTCAACTGAATGGAAAGTAAGTTCCTTAACCAAAAAATATATATAAAACCCCCAGCCTATGTTTTACCTTCATTTCCTTTCTCTGGTATACATTTAACAATCTAGGCAATAATGTAGGTTAAGATAACATTTAATAAACCATTTTTACAGAAGCTACTTTACTTGCTTGAAATTTTCAAATGGCAAGCTGTTCCTGAGTGATCAAACTTGGATAGCATAGTTTTAGTTTTCAGTTCTGAGTTTGGGGGTTTGGGTTTAGACCGATTTCAGAAGGGGCTAAACCATACCAAAGGGTACAAAGAGATTGCAAATGACACCCATCCCAGAAGTGGAAGGACAAAGTGATTCAACAGTGGGCCCAAAAAAGGACCAATAAGATAACAAGCAGACTCTCACCTCAAATGTGACACCTGCAACAGTCAAATTAGCCAGGTGACCCCCATGGAAGTCCAAGGTCTCATACAGTGGTTTTGCAGGACTCAGCCCACACAGAAAAGTATGAGAGAGAGAGAGAGAGTTCCATTTTGGAAAAAGAAAAAATAAAATCTCTCTTGTAACGTGGAGTCATACAAGGATGTAGGACATCCTACTTTAAACAACCTGCTTCGATGCTGTTAATTCCCATTTTTCACCTGTAACAGCTAATAGGCAATGCTATTCCTGTACTTTTAATTCCCTTTTGTTTTCCTAGACTGTTTTCCACCTTCTCAGGCAATAAGTTGCCATTACAGTTGTGTTTTGCCTTCTCAGTGGTGTCTCAGGATATCGCAGGTTGCTACATACCCTGGGTGCACTTTGAAGAGGGCAGCTGAAATTTTTTACCCTTCTACCCAAGCAGCTCCCAGGCACTAGTGCCAAGAGTGGCTGCCCCTAGTCAGAGATGACCTGGGTGGCAGTAGAGCAGGGCCTGCTCTCTGCAGCGCCTGAATGCTGCAACGCCGAGGAACGGAGGCAAGGAAGAGAGAGGGATCCTTCATATGATTTCGTATGAATAAACATGGTTTATTCCTTGAAAGGGTCAAGGACGAAAGACAAAGAACACGGCTGTGCATCCACTTATAAACAGGGGAGGTACTGAGGGAGGGTACAGTATAGTATAGTATATAGTAATAGGGTCATAGTATGGTATATAACCAATAGGGTATAACTGGGGGAGGATCACAAGGAGGACTTACAGAACAGCAACCAATGGGGGAACACAAGGGGAGGATACAACTTAAGTAAACCAATGGTGCATCAAAGAATACAGAATTTTCCAGAACTGAGGGTGGGGACAGACAAGAATTGACATCCTGGTAGGTGGGGCAAAGGGCAGGTCCCCAGAGTGACAAACAACCAGAGAAGGAGGGAGTTAACTTGCGTTAAACCAACAACACGGGGGAACAATTCACTAAAGGAATTCACCACAACAGTCAGGTTCCCGGTTTGCAGTGTTTCTGTCAGTACTTTCAGCAGACATTTTCTTCTTCATTGGTTCAGTAATTTACGCCTTCTTGTCAGGCCACTCTTACATGTGCTCACATCAATGTTCTCCATGGTCAGCAGTTCCACCAAGATACACACTGCCCTGTCATGGAGCACCTCCTTCATTTCCTGCCTTGTTTTACATTTTTCCCAGTGTTTACTAGCTTTTTTCAAGATGTTTTTCTACAGGTGCCTCCACACCAGCTGGGTGCTGAGCCGTGCTGGATGCATTGGAACTGTCTGGAACTGGCTGTGATGGACCTAGAGCAGCCCCGGTTCCTCCTCGCCATGCCCTGCAGCCCCCCCAGCTCAAAGGCACCTACATACACACGTATATAAATGTGTGTGTGTGCGTGTGTGTGTGTGTATACACACATATATGTACATGTATACCTAGGGCCTTGGTCCATCAGCTTTTGATTACTGAAACTGCTAGAGAAACTGTATTCCCACAGAACATAAGGATCTAATTCAGTGTGTTCACAACAGGAAAACCCAGTGCAAAGATAACCACCAATGTGTTAGTGTAAGAGAAAAACTATTCACATGCTGTAACATGTTCTTCCCTTGGGACTAGGTCTCAAAAGAACAGACACACAGACACACACAGACACAAAAAGTAAAAACTCCAGCTTATTACAAATATCATAAAAAGATATAGAAACCCACACACCCCTATACAAATGAGGACAATTTTTTGTCAACTTGCTGTTTAGTTCTGGCAAGTTATTCTGCTCTGTAACTTTCCCTTATTGCATAATGCAATGTAAAATTTCCAAATCTTGGGGCATTTTTTAAATTATACTGCATATTACTGTTTTATGTCTTAGCCTCTCAGCCTAGCACCAGCAAAATGTACTTTCATCATATTTTTTAAAGCAGTTTTATGTTGAAATCCAGAAGAAAAATCTAGACAAAATAGTTTGCCATTTACGACTACATCTGCAAGGTGCCATTAGATTGTTAAATTATAAATGACAGTGAAGATACAACATGTCCTATTAATGTATTATCACTTTAAACTGTGTTCATTAGAACAAGACTTGACATTACATTGGTGACTTCATAGTTATCGAATTCCATTTTTAACACTATATTCTACTGATAATTAGACAATCCCAAACTAAGATCCTCTGACTTTATAACCCCATTTTTGAGTAAATATTTCATAGTTATTTTTTGTAAAAACATAAAAATTCTTTTTTGAAAATGACATAATTGAACACAAGGTTTCATATAGTGCTAACCACTTAATGTCACATATAGTTCAGTGAAATAAAGTATAAACAGAGATGTTCTTTTCATTGATGCAAGCCCTTTCTAAATGAAGCCAAGAGAGATTACACAGTTCAGTGTTTTCCTGTCTTCTATTTCTACATTCCCATTCCTATTCTTTGTAACAAGCTTAATGTAGGTGCTAATAGAGTTCTGCTTAAAGGTAAATTGTCCTTTCTAACTTTAATCTATTTGTTGGCGAAAGAAAACTAGTCTTCTGACAATTATTTACTATGAAAAAAATGCATGAGAAGTCAGGTAGTGAGCTGAACCATTTGTTATTTCCTCAAGAATATATTCTTTCAAGATTGGGGTTTTTAGGTATTTTTCACTATTTTTGTTGAACAAAATAAGATTTGTATTAATTTAAATGCTATGAAGTATTGCAAATATTAATAGATATTATAGATATAGAATAAGATAGATATATCTTTCTGAAGATTCCTGCACAGAACAGTCACATCTGATTTTATAAAAAGAAGCATATTACCAACAGTTGACTCTAATTAACACTGTAGACACTTCATAGGTATTTAGAAATAATCTTTTGTTCCCTGTCATAGCATGGTATAACTATAGTGTGCAGGTCAATAGGGAGTCTGTTGCTGCAGTTAAGGGACAGGATAAGCTGAAAGAAAAGGAAGTATTACAAGTCAAAGTAAGGCAAAAATCCTGTGCTTTCGTCCGCTATTAACTGTCTCAGACTGCCTTAAAATATGACCTTTTGCATACAGCTATGATCAAGCACTGTCTAAGTAACTAATGCCAAACATGCTCTGAATATCCTGATGTCTAGACCATTCCTGAAAGTGATTTAAATTTGTCTGTTTTGTTTTGCTGTGAAATGTCTAGTTTCTTGAGACTGTTATAGTATCTTGATCATGATAACTTGAACACAAGAAGGCCACACCTGACACGGTACACCTACCTCTCACTTGATTCTTGTGGCATATTGGATACAGGTGGGGAAAGAGAAGAAAAAGAGGCCTTGTCTCCCATCACTTTCACACATTCAGATGCCATGTATATGTAAGTGCCCCACAGTGATGTGATGGTTTCCATTAAAGTAAGACCTGTTTCCACCAAACTGAGGAAATTAGAGAGTATCAAGAACAAAGCAAGTTTTATTGGCTGGATATTTTCTTTTTTTCAAAGAAAAAGTTCAGCTGGCCAAGGGTTCACATGAAAAGCATCAACATCTTTTAAACAGCCAAAAGTGCAGATTTATGAGTTCACATCAACAGAACATCTAAATCTCTTGACATTCTCTCATTCTCACATAGCAGAAATTATAATCTATTAAGAAAATGAACACAGGTACTGTTACTCTTTATAAAAATCTAACAATCTGATCATACACAAAAAATAAAGGAATGAGAAAACATTAGTGACATATTTTACTACTGATTATACATGACAGTGAAATAGATGAGCAAATAAACATTTTGACTAATGATCGAAACAGGCTGTCTGGAAAAACACTTTGGAAACCAGAATATTACTTTTGAAATTGTAAAGATTTTTATATCTTGAAATCACTGCCAATTTCAACCATTCAAAATTAGTACTCAAACCTCAGATAATCATAGGATCAGCACAAAAATAGAAACACAAAAATAAATAATCTGTGTTTCTTTTTACTAACCCTTTGCTTTCTGAGATCATACAAATCACTCAGTATCCCCTGCCCCTGGTGGGATGGAGAGAAGAATGTGAAAAAGGTAAAACCCATGGGTTGAGAGAAGAAAATGTTAAATGATAATAATAATAATGGTGTGAAGGGAGATAACAGAAAGCAGGACAGGAATAGTGATGCCCAATAAAACTACTCTCCACCCGCTGAGCCAGTCCATTACTGAGCAGGGATCAGCTATCTAATTTCTACACTAACATGAAGTTCTGTGGTTTGGAATGCCCCTATGGCCAATTTGGGTCATCTATCCTGGCCGTGCTCCCTCCCAGCTTCTTGTGCACCTTCTCATTGATAGAGCATGGAAATTGAAAAGGGTTAAGCACTACTGAACAACAACTCAAACATAAAACAATGGTTGTCCTCGGTAATCTTAAAGGTCTTTTCCAAGCTAAACAATTCTATGATTAGTGTGGTATCAATGTTTTTCCTATATAAAATCCAAAACAGAACACTGTACTAGCTACTCGGAAAAAAATTAACTCTATCTCAGCCAAAGCCTGCTATCTCTTAATTACTGCTACGGTGACTTTATGAAATGGCTAAACGTAGTAAGACTTTTGTTATATATACCTACATCTATCTATTTATAAAATGAGGGCTGGTAATACAGAAAATTAACCAGCAACTTTTAAGACACACATTGACAAAAGAAATCCTAAAAGAATACATTCTTAAAACTATTTCCACAATTTTTGGCACAGAGGAGGCTTAAGGCTCTTTTGAGGCTGACTCTTAATTACTGGGAAGCAGTTAGAAGTGATAGCAACTTTACTAACGTGGTGGAGGACTAGGTAGACAGTAGATAGACAAAAGTAGGCCCTTTGCCAGAAGCAGGAATTCCAGATTGAAACCACAGCCTTCATGTCATAGTCTTGCATTACTTTGATTTACTACAGAGGACCTGTGAGGTCACTGGTCCCAGCAGACACTGCACACTGTTATGAAGAAGGGGTGATGATGCAAATGAGAAAGGGTTATTGAGTACCGTGGAGAGAAGTTTTGTTGGGGTTTATGGTTCTTTTGATGTGTATTTTTGTTGTTACAGTATAGTTTTGATGCCCCTTGTAAGAGGCAGCAGGGAGGGGGGGGCACTTGCTGCTAGGAGACCTGACAGAGTAACATCACACCGCCAATCAAGAAATGAGATGGGCTCCACCAATGAGGAGGACATACAAGGATTAGTTATGAATATTAATAAGGCTCAGGGTATAAAAGGCAGAGACACCGTTTTGTGAGTTGAACTCTGTTGGGAAGAAGGAGTCCCATCAAGCTCCCAGCACTGTTCCCCCCTTTGCTTTGTAATATCAATGGGTTGAGATTAAATTTTATTTACTCATTCCTGCCCAGGTTTTGAGTCATTTATAACAACACCAGCCTTGCTGCAACCAGTCCTGCTTCACCAACATACACTTCCCTTTTAGACTGAATATAATATAAGTGATCTCTTGTAAATCAGGCAAACTCCTTCCTAACTGTCCTCATTCTTCCCTACCCCTTCCCACCCTTTACCTAACTGGGAACCTCTCTATACAGTAAGTTATAATAATATAACAACAATTTCATTTTAAACACAATTTTTCAGGCATCAGCTAAACCCTGATAGCTCAATGTCATAGCAGCATGACAGAGTATAGCCACAGAATACTGGAGGAAAATACAAGCATTTAGACAGTAAGAATCTTGAAAAACTGGGTCTTGAATATATCACTAAATATATCACTGAATATACTTAAGTGGTATAGTAATAATAGCAATACTAACTGTCAAAAATACACTGGAAAAAGAGGCCACTCAGTCATTGTTTTATTTTCCATTACATTTCAGTGGAAGGCAGTTGATGTTGGGCTTTTTGATTTTTTTACAGTCAAAATTTCAAATATGAAAACTTTGGGAAGCCATTCCCCTGCCAGTGTTATCACTAACACTGTTAAAAGTTTTTGAATGGATGACAGAAATGAAGGCAATCATCATGGACAGTATGGGTTATTATCTCGATCTACAATGTCTAATACATGTGCATAACCTGAAATTACAGTCAGCTCTATCACTGGGAAAGCCAGTTACGTGTGAATAAATGCCCTTTTCTTACTATTTTCCAAACTGCAGAAGAAATTAGAGAATGGGTCTTCTTATTATACCACAACATACATAAAAATGATGAGAATACTGATTCATTTACTATGTATTTTAATGCTTCCTCACATAAGAATTGAAATACAATATTTTCATTATAAATAAAAATAACTGAACAACAAAGTCAAAATTATGAACATAGTAGAAGTGCAAGATCTTCTCTGTGACTCTTGCCATCTTAGGTCAAAAACTCTAATTTACTTGATTCCTGTTTTAATTTATATGGTCTTTCTTCTCTCTGTTCTCCCTCACCTTATTTTCTGGGTTATGCAGATGCCTCCTTTTTCCCAAATTTTGGAAATTTTGATTTAGTTGTTTTGTTTTGTTTTGTTTTGTTTTGTTTTTTTGTCGTGCTGGTTGTGTCTTAGTGTTTTGAAAGGGGGAAAAGGAAGAAAATAACTTTATAAACAAGATTATTAGTATTATATCAAATCTGTGAGAATGCAGAACAATGACAATAGTGTAGGCATTCAAATTAGAACCACAGCCAAATACCACTGAGGAATCTTTTTTCTTTGAAAAGGCTAATGTGGCAATTGCATACTGGACATATTCATGTCACACAGCTGTTATTACAGTCGCATGTCACATTATGTCATAGAAGTTACATTATGTCTGGATGAGTTTTAAATCAGACAGAGCTCATGAATATCAATGAATTCTTTCAAAATCACATAAATCCAAGAAATGTTGCTTGCATATCTCAATATTTATACTCATACTATCTCTTCAGTGATAATAAAGTTTAATTTCACTCATTTTTTGGAGATGATTTTCCTTGCACTTAAAAAGATTATATGCAATAATACTGGTGTACACATTTTCTTAAAATGTAAGATATTGGGATCCTATGGTTTAAGATATTTCAGACTGAAATCTTAAATGTCAAAATCTGGCTATTCTTTAGTCACAGAATCACAGAATGATAGAAAGGGTTGTTGGAAGAGGCTGGGAATTTTTCAAATCTCTCCAAAGTCAAAATTGTTTTCAACAAATTGTTTTCAATTGTTATGGTTGTCAGATAGTTTTATAACCTGCTTTTAATATTTCCAGTGCTGGAAACTGCATCACCTCCAGTACATAATTATTTTTACATTTCTGAAGACCTCCCTGTATTGGAAATTATGAAGCCCCAGTCCGAATAAATTTGGGGTTGTTCAAGATGAAACTGAGATCACTGCAATGTGGAAATTCAGAATTTCACATTGCAGGGCTAGAATGAGAGGAGCAGCCACTAGTGGAGTGGGTAACATTCTTAGCAACACATGGTGGGACAACTGTGGTTTAATTCCTAAAAAATTGTTAGGTTTAGCCTTACTTCTTCACATCTGAAATGGGTTAGCTTGCAACAGAGCAGTCAGAGGATTATCAACAAAAATCAGTCTGTATTTTATGAGTTCTTTGGAGAGCTTATGAGGTTTTATCACGTCTTCCAATAAGAATTGTGATGAAGAAGGAGTTTCTAAATGAGACTGGGTCATTCTATTCTGCAGTGGACTCGAAAACAATGTGTCAGTATCCATCAAGGAGACAGTAGGAAAGGCAGTCCAAGTTAGTCATTTCCTAATGAGCTGGTGATAGGGTCGGTCCTCCATATTTTTCCGAAGTGACTGTGATCATAGCCGATGACTGCTGTCATGAAGCCATTCAGAGACTAACAGAAAATGTCAATACTGAAAATATTTGATGAAATTTCCAAACTTATTTGCAATAACAGAGAGCTTTCTGATTTCATTGTTGCTACTCTTACCCTTATTTTTTTTTAATTAATTTTCATATCAACTCATTTAAGATAAAGTACCTCTTTGATTAATGTTTTTCAGAGAACTTGCTCTGTTTGGTACAGTATTTCAAGCTAGACCTTTGAGCTCCCTTATTGATTTTTCCTGTTCATAATTAGCTCTGTTAAAGCCCTTACAGCAGGTGTGTAATCAAGAGCTAGATGAAATAATTTGATGTTCTGTACTAATTGTTTTCCATCTACAGAGTATTTCATCTTTAGAAACACCAATATGAACTAGGATAGGTTATATTGATGAATCTTTAAACCCCAAGTTCATTATTTCCACGTTGTGCTATAGTGTAGTATTTCAATATGGCACAATAACTATGTCTTTTAAGAAAGAAAGTATTGATATCCCTCCTTTACAGATGATAAAACCAAGGCTTTATCACAGGACTTGCGAAGAAATTCTCTGAAATAGGTCAGCAAGAGAAAATATACCAGTTCTTATGACAAAATATTTCAGAAAAATACCTTCTCCCATGTAAATAGAAAGAGGAGTTTTCTCATTGGACTACACATCAGCAGAATATTAACGGTAATAACTAGGTCCATGACATAAATGAAGGCCTGTTCTCAAAAGGAAAAACATGCTTGGACTCTAATCAGTCTAGCATCTTGTAGAGTACATTCTCATCTGGAAAATGACACTATCCCTCTCATTTTTCCAGTGCAATTTGTTACATTTCTCCTATGCTGGAGAAGTGAAAGCTTTGAGGAAATCTAATTGTGGCCTTCCAGTACCTGAAGGGTGTTAGGTATCTAGAATACTTTTATAGTCAATGGAGGAAAAATAAGCTTTTCTGCCTTGTGAATCACCCAACCTGCTTTAGATTTACATTTTTTAACAGAAATAGATATCACTCTTACAGTTACTTTCTTTCCACAGATAATAATAGAAGTCAAATGGCTTACTCAGACAAAAACGTGTGATATAGGTGGGTGAAATTTTATATATTGCTATCTGAAATTCAGTCACGAATAATTTGTTGAGGCAGAGCAAGTGGTTGGTAAATGACACATTTGTTGAAATAAAACCGAAGTTATTACACTGTTAAAGTGCTAGCTATGCTAAGGCTCATCATTGACTCTACAGCACAGTAAATTCAATTTAAAAACTGTCACACAATACACCTAATTATGCTGATATGCATATCTCATGTAAGCTCATCCTCAGAGAATTGGGTGCTGGAGTGAGAAGTGATAGGACTGAGCACAAGGGAAAGGACTATCTCATAACGTCAAACAGTGGGCAGAAGCTGTGGAGTGCAGTCTGGAATCTTGTTTGAGCTTATACCCTGACACACTGATACCAGCACCTCTTTACTGCTCCACCCCAAAGTCTTTTTCTCGTCTCTTTTGCTCGCAGTGGTTCAGTGGGTTGGAGAGGCACAACATACTGCAGCAAATGCTCTAAGGACGCCTCTGGCCACTGAAGAGGACGGATCAGGAGTTGGCCAAATCATTTTAATATTTGCTAAATGTGATTTGATCTAACAGCAAGGTTCTAGCACACTTTTTAGCCTTCAAATTCTTACTCTATGTAGTGGTTTCACAATACACTCCACTTTCATCTCTCTTCACTCACTGCCAGGCTGATAATTAAAAAATTCCAGTGGCATCACTTAAAACCTGCATGCTACACATCTTAAGACCTTTTTGTCCTTTCCTTTTCCTGCTGCTACTATGCTGTACAAAAACAACTATAGAAGGCAGTCTGTAACAAAACATGCACTTGTCAGAGTTCAGTTCCACTTGCAGCTTTTACTCAAATTGGTTTCCTATCTCTTACAGGGAGCTCCTGGAGTCTTTCATTTTCTTGTGTCAGGAGACTATTCACACAGCTGCTTCCAGACCCAGCTGACCCTTTCACCCTGCACAATGTACCTTCTCACCTAAAGGAGCTAGTCACAGCAAAGCACAGTATTGGTATGTGAACTATTAGCACTGCAGAGCTCTTTCTAGCTATTAGATATGCAGGTTCTTTTTACAACTGCAGTGATTGAGGTGGCAGGGATTTGCATGGTGTTTTCACCATGCGAATATAAACGACTTTTGGGTGGTTTATGGAAAATATTGCATATAACAAGAAAAACTATTGAACCCGAGACATTCAGTGAGTCTGAAAATTCCAATATCCCCTCTCTGCAAGTGGCCGGTACTGCATGCTTTAAGGGAAACTAAGAAAAATTGAAGAAAAAGAGCAATCATTCTACAGAAGAAATGTATTCTTTATGTCACTCTTGGGTGACTGCTTATGCTCAGAATCACTGAAACTCTGTCTTTGTCAGAATAATAACAAATTTCGAATAGCCTATGGTTAATTTTATGGATGGTCCCATGGCTCATGTAAATGTCTGATCCATTTAAAGTCAAGCTACAGTCTCAACCTCTAATAGGCTGTGCCATTGCTCCTGAAGGAAGGAATTCCAGAGGTTAATTATATATTATAAATTATATCCCTTTTCTTTTTAGCTGGATGCTGTTCTCCTCCACCCCCACAACCTTTCCTCCCCTTCACTGTTTTGTACTCTATCACATCTCTCTCACTTCATTTTTCTTACTCCTAGCATATTTTCCCATCTTAGTTTTTGTTTTTATGGAAAGCTATGTCAAGAGAAAAGACTCTAGGGCTGCACTTTCATTGATTCTGGAGGTATGGATGCAAAATACATATTAGGTCAATGCAATCTTAGAAAGTTTAGGATAATGCAAATTAAATCACATCCAGGCTGTGAAAACATTGACATGGCATTAATTCCAGTTATTAAAACAGCCATAACTATAGCCCTGAAATAAAATTTTCTGGATCAATAAATTCATAAATTATGAGAAGATTTCTTTTTCAAACAATGCACAATGAAGTGATCACAGATACCTCTGGCAGAATCCCTAATGAGTATTTTGTTCCCATCTACTAAGTACCAAACAAATTTTTGCTGTCTAGTGATGCTGTTTAGATTTGAGAATATGGTCATTGTGTGTCATGTGAAATGTATCTTATTACAGTGTTGTCTGAATGAAGGTGAAATTTATGCTCTACAATCACAGCTATTGCCTTTTTGCAAGATCCAAATATAATAAAATCTGCATATATTGGTCTTGAAAAAGCACAGAGTAGAATCCTGGTTCCATTTTTTTTGACGAAAATAGAGAAACCATTTTAATTTTTTTTTAACATGACAGTGGTATATATTAGTATGCTATTTTCTCCATTTTAATTCATAAGTTCTTAAGGCATTGGGGTTTGTCTCTTTAAAACTCATTTGTTAGTAATGACCTGGATACTAAATGAATGTTAACATATCAACCACTTCCCCTCCACCTCCCTTTCTCTCAGTCCAATAAAGATTAAAGGAATTAAAGCATGTTTTATTGTATGCTTTCCTCTTAGAAACAAAAACTAAACAAACTTGAGCTAGATAATACAATACCAGGAAAAAAAGCAGGGAGGGAAGTGAACATAAAGGGCAGAAGCAGTAAGTAAATAAAAGGAAAAATAAATGTGAAAGAAGCAAACAAATATCTTTTTTTTCATGACAAACGTGCAAAATAATCATTACTGAGAGTGCTGTGTGTTGAAGCAGGACTCAGAATAGTTTCAAAACCTGAACGACATAAGATTTTTCTCTTGCCATAACTGTCTTTCTCCAGTTCAGATAGCACAAAAGTAGGGTTTACACAACTACGTGCCTTAGAATTGGAATAATTTCACATAATTGTATATGTTGTCATCACAGAGAGTATCTAATGCATTTCCTTAGTTCTGTATTGCTAATGCACTTATAATGTTCACTGGAAAAAGGGAAGAGTCCATGTTAGCCTTGATTTTAACCAATATCCTGAATATTGATTAATGGTTAATACTTATTTGGTTAAATGGCAAGAGGTATTCTGAGATACTTTTATATGCAGCTTCTTATTCTATTAACTGTCTGTTCTTCAGTGTATGTTCTTTGTCTGAGCAGTACCTGCAGATAGATTACAACACTGAAAACAGCAGACATTATTCTATCCATAATTTCACTGGCTGATAAACCAGGAGCAATTTGAAAGCACAGAACACATTACAGTGATTATTATAGCTTATTGCTGGTCTGTTTTTATCATTTTCTCCTTTACATTGTAGAGTTAAAATAATATTTGTTCCACAGTTATGTCCCACAGAGCAGAATGTAAAAACAGCATTTTACCAAGAAATAGAACACATTCACACATACTGCATAGGAAAAATTGAAATAACAGTATTATGGTTTTATGAGGTGTAAGTTGTGCCAAGTCCAGCTAGACAATGCATACAGATCTAGAGGTTTTAAAAGTTCCATCTTGCAGAAATATATTTTATGTGAGTTTAGAGATATTCAGTAGAACTGAACCTCCAAGGAACACAATTTCCTTTATGAAAGAGAAATTTAACTCTTGGAATTTTATGCATAGTATGGTTAAAGAGAACTGAAACCTTTAGATAAGCACATAACATCACAGCTGGAAAAGTCTAGAAGCAAAAACATGATTAAAGAAAGAGAAAATCTCCAACATTCTTTGTGTTCTTAAACTTTAACTTTTCTGCCCTTACTGCTGTAAGACCAATTATTGAAACTTAAGATCTAATCAATAGATATTCTTTTCTATAATTTAAAATCACTGAATAAATTAGATTGGAGCGTATCTCTGGAGCTCGTCTGACCCAAAGCCCCGTTGACATCAGGACTAAGTTTAATGTTTGATCAATTGCTCTGGATCTTGCCCAACCTTGTATTTTCCCTGTGTACTTCTGAAAGGAACATGTCTTCATCTTCTTTATAACAATCTATTAGGTAGTTGAATCTAGCAGCAAGACTGCACTAACCTTACTTCCTCAGACTGAACAGAAGAAAGAAAAATTCACCTATTTTCTCAATCTCTTCTCAGAAGGATTTTCAGGCGCTGGAACAGGCTGTCAAGGGAATTGTTTGGGTCATCTTTTCTGGAGGTATTTTACAGAAGTGCGGATGAAGCCCTGAGGGACATGGTTCAGTGGTGGATTTCGTGCTGGGTTAATGGTTGAGCTTGATGATCTTAAAGGTCCTTTCCCACCTAAACAATTCTATGATTCCATTCTGCAGCCATATTTGTAGATCTACCAGTAGTTCTCCAGTTTGTGAATGCCTTTCTTGTACTAGGGAGCCAAAATTTCAAAGCAGCACTCAAAATCTAGCTTCAGATGCCAAATAGATTGGGATAATTCCTCTGGGGATAATCCCTTTTCTCACCTTGCTGTCTGTGCTCTCTGAGGCTCCTCAGTGAGCAGTTAGCCCTCACAGCCGTGAGAGAGCACTGCTGACTCAGGATCCACTCGTGGCCACCAGGACTTCCAGAGCCTTTCCCTCAAAGCTGCTTTCAAACCAGTTAGGCCCTTTCTCTTGCAAGGGCTTGTTCCGCTCCAATAACTGTTAAATTTCGTGAGGTCTCTGTTAGGCCATTTTTCCCAGCACACTGAAATCCCTTTGGATGGTCACTTTTTCCTCTAGCACATCAAGTACTGCTCCCCATTTGCTGTCATCCATAAACTTACTGAAGGTACTTTTCATCTGGTTATTCTACCTGTTAGTGAAAGACATTAAATAGCATCACCTATTCCCCATGAAGAACACCTCATGTAATACAAGGCAGCCTCTTCAGAAGTCTTGGCTTGCTTGTACTGTCCCATTAGGGTCCTATTGTCCTATAGCTGTTTCACTAATTGTGTGTTCAAAAATAGTTTTATATTGTTTTTGTTCAGAATTTTCTCTTCATCCATGCTGCTCTTCTACTACACTTGTTTGGCTTCCTGTACAAAAGGGTGGAGAATTCTTGTGCCCTGAAGAGATGATTCTTGATGATCATCCAACTCTGCTCAGCCCTTTTGTTCTTCAGAGCTACCTCCTAGTAGAGTGTCCAAGTATTTCCACAAAAAAGAACAGGTCAGCTCTGCTGCTATTCATTTTCACAGAATCACAGACTATTTGAGGTTTGCATAACATCTTGACATTGTCAAGTCTGACCTCTCCTGCTGAAGCAAAGTCAACAAGGGCAGGTTGCCTAGGACTCTGTCCAGCCCTTACCCCTGTCTCTCAGGATTTTAAGCTTTAAGATCAGAAACACAATGGAGATTTCCATTAGTCTTCAAAACCCTGACTATTTTTCCTGGTTTATAAACAGTAGGTCCTGCAGAACATATACCCTAGCTGGCTTGCTAAACTTCTATAAAAGAAACTTCTGTGTCTGCTTGTGCCCTGCATGTCAAGCAGATACCAAGATAAAATTTCTCATGAATACTATGGGCTTAAACCATCAGACTTCTTCCTCTATGATCTATAAAGAAGTTTTCATCTGTTTCCTCCTCTTGTTCAGGTCCTCTGTAGGGAAATGTTCTGGGGAAGTGTTTCTCTCGTTGGTTTCCATTTTTTAATCTGTCTGATTCCAGCTATCTTGTTACTCCTCCTGGAGCAAAACCCTACACAGTCAAGGGCTTCTCCAAAATCTCCATCCGGTCTTCCTGGGCTGCCTTTCCCAAAAACCTTATATATACCAATGTACTCCTATGTCTCTGTGATCCCAGTAAGATTATATATTTCTGAGTGGACAAGAACTTCCAGTTTTACTTCTTTGTTTCCAGTGATGCACATATTCATGAACAGGTGCTTAGGACAAGCCCACAGATGCACAGCTTTGTTTGAAAAAGTGTGATAGCTTCCACATAACACTGTCCCTAAGAGCCTCCTATGTTCCATACCATTCTATTACTTTTCCCTGTACTTTACGTACTCTTCCATTCTAAATCTCCATTTAAGGCCTCCAATATCTGGTTAATCTAATCTTGTCGTTTAAATATAACCTCAAGCCATCTGTCTTTCCATGTAATATGGATTTGGAATCTTTTTTTACACCTGCAAGGTCTCTGCAAAGATCCTTTCTGTGTCCTTCTTCTCCCTGATGTTACACCATGTACTCAATTTCTCTTGTTATACTATGTACTCAGTTTCTCCCACAGCTCTTTTTACTTGACAGCTGTGTGACTCTTAGGGTATACAACCCAGAGCTGTTAGCCCTGAGGCAGGAGAAACAACAGATACCTCTGTCATCCTGGTACTTGATGAACCTTGTCCTTCCTCAGGAGCTGTGTCTTGGTCAAAACTAGGTCATCCTGGGGTGGGGAAGGGGCGTCAATGCATGTTCTGTTGGAAACTACTCTCTCTGATATACCTTTGCTGCTATAGGACCAGCTCTACTCATCCCATGTGGCCACTTTCACATACTTCTGGGTGTCCTGCATGTCGTATTCTATCAGCACCAGCTGCTGAGTGCTGATTAATATCTTCTCTTGATATGCTTCTCTTCTACAAATTGTTGGACCCAGACTGTCCTATGAATAGAGTCAGGCTTTACCTGGTGGTGCCAAGCAACAAGACAAGAGGCAATGGGCAGAAACTGATGCACAGGAAGTTCCGCCTGGAAATAAGGAAGAATTTCTTTACTTCATGGGTGAGTGAGTACTGGCACAGATTGTCCAGAGAGGCGGTGGAGTCTCCCTCACTGGAGGTATTCAAGAAGCATCTGGATGCAATCCTGTGCTATGTGCTCTAGGGTGACCCTGCTCGAGCAGGGAGGTCGGATCACATGACCCATTGTGGTCCTTTACAACCTTTCCCATTCTGTGACTGTGAAACCTGGTTTAGATTATTTTTGGTAATTAACTTAAGCTGTATAATTTTTACAAATACAAATCCTCTGTTTTGCAACTGAGAAAGGGCAAGAGACAAGGACCTTCCTGCAACACAGTGAAAAATGGTCCTTCAGTGCTAAAGGAAAATTTTTTGCACCCACCTCAAAGAATTGCTTGGGTTTGCTTTTTTCTTTTTTTCTTCTCCTTTTAAGAGACTTGGGATAATATATATAAACAGAAAGATCAGCAAATGTGAAATATTGAAGTTTGTTTCTTGAGAAGTCTTCTTGACTACAAAATTTAATTCCCATTTATTTACAATGTTCTAGCCTGTTTTGAGATTTTAAAGGACAGGTGTTCCCCCACCCTTACTTCTCCAGCAGTTTCAATAAAATACTTTAAAATGGCAGCTATATGAATAACAATTTTCAACAGCAAAGAGGATCATTTTATCTTGTCAGAAATTGGCATTTACTGTACAAGATCTGTTACCACAAAATTAATGCACGAGCTATTTGTTGTTCTTGACTATGAAGTAATTTGGATTGGATGACTTGATACTTGTCATAACCTTCTATAAATATAAATTAGGCTGAACATTATTAAATAACATGTTTAAAATAAACAAAAGGAAGTGCAAGATATGATAAAACTATGGAAGTCTTTTTCCTAGTATATTGTGCATGCCAAAACATAGATTTAGGAAGGATTAGGACTATTCATGGAAGAAAATTCTGTCAAATAAAGTTAAACACAAAGATACAGTTTTCAGCTTGGAAAATACTAAAATTGCAGATTAACTGCTGATTTCTGAAAGGGTTTTTTTTGAGAAGTATTGCTAGGGGATTATACTGACTATATTCACTATCGCTTTTTTCTTATTATTGAATACTGGACTAGATAAATTTTTGACATGTTCTAATATGGTCGTGTTCTTAAAAGTTTTGTGTCAACACAAATTCTCTTTGGTCGATACAGACTGAAAAGTTGTATTTGCTTGTAATATTTCATCACCATTCCTTTACTCCAATCTAAAGTGCATAACTTTTCTAATGCTGAAAGGATCTTTGGACTGAGACATTTCAAAACCACTTTTGAAAGCACTGATTTGAACTCATCTTAGGTGGCTAATTAAAAAACACCTTTGTGACAAATATGCCTCTGGACTACTGCTTACAATGTACTTGAATGTTACATAACGTAGATATGTCCTCAGTTTGAATCATTATATTTAAACTAATTTCAATTCATTGCTAACACACAAGGTTTACATTGTGTAATCCTATCATTCAGTTCCTGGCATTCCATTTATACAGAAAGATCCCATGTAATACGCTAAATATTTTTTAATCCTCTAACAAATTAGTGTTTCAGCTAGGAAGCACAGTATTGAATTTATTATATCAACATTGATCCTTGAACTGAAGTAGATTTATTTCCCAGAAAGCAAGAAGAATTTTATGTCTACATGTCTTAGTTTGAAGGACAGTTGTCTGCTACGGAGGGCAAGACCTCCCTTTGGAATGGAGAATTCAAACCCCTTCCCTTCAAATTATTAAAACTTTCATATTAAGTCAGCTGTCAGGCAAGGATATGGGGATAGGAATAACAGCTCTTTACTAGTATGTATAACAAGGCAAACAAACAACAACAACTACACATTAATAATAAACAAAACCCGGAGCCTCGAGGGGCTTTTGTTTCATAAAAGCCCGGGGCAGTCTGGTCTCGGTGCAGGGCTCCCTTGGTGCTTCAGCACCAAGCTGGAATGGTAGAAAATCCCAGGCTGGTGGATGGGGTGTACCAAAGCTCTGCAGTGGTAGCTGGAAGGGCAGGGATGTCCTGGCAGGGCCGGGCAGTGCAGGGACACAGCGTACCCAAAGCAGTGCCGAAGGAAAGCTGTGGCAGTGGGATGGGGCCAGCCCAGCCCAGCAGGGCAGGAGGAGGAGAGCTCAGAGTCCCTGGGCACACGAGGAGATGATGGGAGATTTCCTCAGGACCGGACCCGGTGATGGCAGTGAGAAACTCTTCCTGCAGCAGGAGTGGCCTGTGTCTTCTCTCTCCAATGCCGAGAGCAAGAGAGAGAAAACTGCCCCCACGCCTGCCCTTTACCTCCCAAAACCTCGCAGTATCAGGTATCACCTTTTTCCCTTGGAGAGAAAAACTCCCCAGGACCAAAGAAGGGTGTAGCCCTGGTGCTACACTTTCCTAGCCATTTGTATTGTTTTGGTCAAGCACCCATAAGTACCCAGCAATTCGTCTCCTAGCGACTTTGTGGGAAGAAATTCTATAGGGAAAAAAGAAAACCAAATCTAACCCCCAACACTACACCAGATGTCTACCATTATAAAGTGAGTTGAGTAATTTCTAGGGCTGGATGAACAGTTGCACTGATATCCCTAGAAAGTGAATTTTAAGCTTGTACACTTGAAGGCTGACTCCAGAGAAATTATAATTTTTGTGAAATTATAATTATAATTTTGTGAAATTTTGAAAGAGAAGAGCCACTGAAATAACTTCTAATTTGCCACAGTGTTATTGCACTGCTTTCTATTTCCACTCACAGTATTTCTTATATTCTGAATTCACATCTTACAATCATTTTCTTCTTTGTCATATGATTCAGTAGGGCTGAGTTACAGAAAGATATCTGAGACGACAATAAGAATTTCGTAATGACCATTTTATTTCTTGGAAATATTTTCTAAATTAAAATTAACAACTTTAATAGCAATTCTAAGTATGACAAGAAATGAAAACGTCACTTTCTGATTTTTAATATTTATGCAAAGCAATCACTAATGATTATATATGAAATTCCATATAATTCAGTGCATTGAATCAGCAAATATATATTCATCTTGAAGTGTCTTCCATGTGTTAATGTACATATCTGAAGTAGAGAGCCAGAACAGTCACTTATCATATGCTTACAGCTATGCCTATTAGAAGTTTTGCTAAAGACAACACTTTCATCTTTGAAAAAGACCATTCCTCATTCTCTTAATTACTCATGTCTTTCCAATCAATGATACAGATTCAAGCCTGCAAAATTCTTTTCTGGCTGTTTTCCCTCATTAAATTTCATTGATACCAAGCTTGAAATAAATATATTAATTTTAAACCAAAATTAGTCCATATATAAATGCTTTCTGTAAATAAGAGGAGTTCTCATATCAAAACAACCACTGACTTTTGTTGTATATTCAGATATACCATTCCCCTGTGCACCACTAGCAAATTCCTTGGATGAAAAATAGCTGCTATCCTAAGAATATGGATTTGGGCACCTTCCAGTTCTTTTGTCTCTCACCTATACCTCATTGGAGACCTTCTGTTTCCTTACTTTGAGTGAGACTAGCAGAAAAATGTGACTGTAGCAGCTAGTAGCAGGTCTGATATATTTGGTTCCAGTTAAGTACTCTCTTTAGAGGCATTTACCTGACATTTTCTGATTCAAGAGTCTCAAAAGCCATGAGAGGTTCACGAAGGAAGTAATGAAACAGTAGCTATTTGAGATTCTGAGATTCTTGACAATCCTTTTTACAGAGGAGTGAGCTGGGAAAAGATGGGGAGGTATGAGACAATAAACAGCAGGGACACAACAGATTCAGGCACCCTGGATACACTCAAATCCCTGGAACAAAATGGTTTTCATACAAAAGGGCTGAAAGAGCTGGGTTCTGTGATTTTTTTAATTCAACTGTCTGTCATCTGCGAAGAACTATGATGGTGATGATGGGGAAGTGCCTAACTAGTAAAAATTAGAAAAAAAATTTCTAATGCTATGACAATTTTGCTTTAGAAAAGGCAAAGTAGCCCATAATGGGTCCAGGAAATCAGCATATCAGGCCCTAAAAAGGTTATGAAACATTTACTCTTAGATTCTATTCCAAGAATATGAAGGATAAGTGTTTCTGGAGTAGTTGGCACAGGTTTACAAAGGGCTTGACAAAACAAAAATTTTTCTGCTATGAAACAAATTTTTATGTTGATGAGGAGACCTTGGTGGACATGTTCCACCTAGTTATTAGTAAAGTTTTAACAGTGTTTGAAAATTGAGAAAACACAAACCTGGCTTTGGAAAAATGAACCACTAGATTAATTGAAAATTGGCTGTTCCACCAGGCACAAATAGTACTGATTATTGGCTTACTTTTGGCTGATAGCCTGCAGGCATCAGAGGCTTCCAGAGGCCAATTTTTTTGTCCCATTTGTATTCAACATCTTCATCAGTCACTTGGGTAATGGCATAGAGTATACCCACATGTAAATTTGTAGATGACTATAAACTGAGTGGAGTTGTTGGACTGAATTTCAGACCAAAGGGAATTAAAAAAATTTGAGGTGTGGGGTCAACATACCCTTCCTGATTTGTGTTAAGACAAAGTTCAAAGTCAGAAACTATGATGGAAAATCCTGCATGCGTTTGCAGACTAGGAGCTAACAACCAAATAACATCACTTCTGGGAAGAGCTTTTATTGTGTTCCCATGACCAGATTTTGATAAGAGGGGGATGTAGGGATGAGTTCTGTGAGAAGCTGCCCGAAGCTTCCCCCATGTCTGGCAGAGCCAATGCCCTCTGGCTCTAGAATGGATGCACTGCTGGCCAAGGCCAAGCCAATGATAATAACACCTCTGTGACAACATATGTGAGAAGGGAAAGAAAGTTAATGTGCTGATGTAGTTTTGGACAGAGAGTATGTGAAAGGAAAACTCTGTGAACACCAAGGTGAGTGAAGAAAGAGGTAGAGGAGGTGCTTCAGGAACCAGAGCTGAGATTCCCCTGCAGCCTGTGTTAAAGACCATGGTGAAGCAGCTGAGCCCCTGCAGTCCATAGATGTTGCGGTGCCCCTGGAGAACCCTTTCTCCCACTGCCAGGCTAGCCCTGGCACCGTGCAGCGTAATCTGGTTCAGCTCCCCGCAACCGAGCGGAGCCGGCTGAGTGAGTCTCCCTGCTCACCATACCCGATCCTCAGGGAGGCACTAGGTATGCAACGACGAAGGCAAGGAGGAAGAGAGGGGACAAGTTTATTGGGGGACTCGACGTGGGACCTCCTCACCTTGCCGCTACAGCCCAAGCACAGCCAAGAAGATCTGTTACATGAACTTTTAAACAGGGGAGGGGCAAGGGGAGCCAAGGAAGGAAAAGCCAATGGGGTTACCCTGGGGGGTGGCTCAGGGGGTGAGGGACATCCTCAGGAGCCAACTCCCTTAGGGAGGAGGAGGATCTCCCCAGCAGCAGCCTACCACTTGAGGTCCTTCCCAGAACTTTCTAGAAGCTGTGTCGGGTCGCCGAGTGACAGGCAGCTCACCAGGGAGGGGAGTAGTGAAATGGCGGGAAAAGATACATTGGGTTTCTACGGCAGAATAGGGAGCAACCAAGCACACAGAAATCAAGAGGGTACACAGAACAAACCGTTTGGTTAACAAACAAATAGAAAAACCCACACCGCTACACATAGAAGTCAGTAGGAGAGCAGAGATCCACCCGCATTCCATGGAGGAGACCTCTGCCACAGTAATGGATGCCTGAAAGGAGGCTGTGGTCCCATGGAAAGCCTGTGATGGTAGGCTCCTGGCCGGGACCAGTGATATTCCAGCTGATATAAAATCCAAGGGAAGGAAGGGTCAAGATGTGCTCACCTCGTGCTTTGGCTAAAGTACCATTTGGCTTCCCTGGGCCCTTCCCCCAGGTGGGACTTCCAGTCATTTGATCTCTCAGGAGCCAGGTTAGGGGGTCCAGGGTTGGGGTGTGCAGCATTGTGTCCTGTGGGCCAGTGATTGGTGGCCACTGCTGGCCTGGGATACAAGGTGTCCAGGGGTGGGGTGTATGGAGCAATGCATCACCTCAGCAAGGTCAGACTGGACTTGTCCCTGTCCCTACACATGCACCTGAAATGTTTTAAGCCAGCAATCTCCTCCCATCTCTCACATGGGGGGAAGGTATTTTAAGATTTTTTAAGATTTATTTTACTTCTCATTATCCAGCTCTGAGTTTGTTGGTAATAAATTCAGTTAATATCCCCAAGTTCAGTCTGTTTTTTCTGTGATGATATTTGGTGAGTGAGCTCTCCCAGTCTTTATCTCAACTCACAGACTTTTTGCTATATTTTCTGTCTCCTGTCCAGATGATAGAGTGGTTTTGTTGGGTACCTGACATCCAGGCAGGGTCAATCCACCACAGAGCTTAAAGATTATAGAGAGGGGAACAGTGCAGTGTCATTGCATGGGAGACAAATGGTGCATTGGTCTTTGTTGAGAGGAATGTGGCTGAAAGATTAAGGAAAGCTGCTGTCACTCTCTACCTGGCATTGATGAGGCTATTCGCAGAGTATGGCATACAGTTTTGCCTTCCATCCAGTTCAAGAAGAATATGGAGAAATAAGAGAAGTTCAGCAAAGTGCTTCCATGATGAGGAGGGACTCAGAGCACATGTACAGTGAAGGGAGGATGACAGAACTGCTGTTCAACACAGAAAAGAGTGAGGGGAAATCTGGTAAATGTCTACAGCCATTTGAAGGGTAGCTGCAAAGACAACAAAACTATATCCTTCATAGTAGCGCCAAACAACATAACAAAACAAAGTTGCCATAAATTATGTCTTTGACATTTTAGATTGGAAAATAGTATTAGTAGGACAGTGAAATTGCCTGCATGACAAGCCTTAGAACTTGTTGCCTAGGGAGGTCAAGGGACTTCTGTTCTTGGAGATTTTCAATGCTCTGCTGCACACAGTCATTGCTGATCTCGCCTGATATTGGCAACAGTCCCTCTTCAAACAGAACATTGAACTAGACGACCTCCAGAGTTGCTAATTCTTTTATTGCAAATCTTAGCAATTTTTATAGGTTAGCCAAGATCTGATATCAAGATCATAAGAGATATTGACCACTACAGAAACTCAGCTTTTACTAAAAAAAAAAGATAAAAGAAATAAAACCCACAAACCAACCAACCAAAATAAAACAAAAACAAACAAACAAAACAACAAAAACATCCACCACAAATCAAACCTGTGGAGAGAACCTTCATGCAAAACAAACAAAAACGAAAAAGGAACCAAAACACAGAAAATATTTACAAAGAAGTCCACCTGAGGAAGTGTTCTGATATTTCAGATATTCTCCTTGTATTTAGGAACATTACCCATGTTCTGTGAAATCCAAAATCTGATTTATGAAAGTCTAATGCAATATGCAAGACCACATTCTGGCACAAAAGTGAATGTCATGCTTCAGAAACAGACAAAAAAAAGAATAATTATTTAAGGTGATTTTGGGGGAGTTTTTTGTTCATATATAGACAAATTATTTTTTAAATACTGTCTATGCAATGAAATTCATACATAATATGAGAGTCTGCAAGAAAAGCAACGGCATTCTGTGATGTTCAGAGGTCTTAAAATAAAGAATAAGGAATTAGATGAGGTAAAGCAAATCTGACACCTCATCAAGTGCATTACAAAAAAGAAATTGAAAACAAAAAGGGTTTGTATTACCCAACAACACTATTCTCTTACCTCATTATTATAAAACTTTTCCTGAGATTTAAAATGATTGAATTAACATGTTCCTCCATCTTGTAGGATGCAGTTGCACACTTATCCAAAACTATGCAGCATGCACTTAATAAAGATGTAGTGGCAGTAGATGGAATTGCTCTTGATACTGCCTACTCATTTTCAGAAAATTTGTTTCCAGGAGCCAGCAAGCACCAAGATTCCCGTGCTCATAGGAACAGACATCATCAGCCTTGCACAAAAGCTAAGCAAAAAGCATTCTGACACACCACTTCACTTCTGTTTGCCAAAAATCCCTTCAGCAACTGTAGCTGACATACACTTTTTTTGGATGGCTGCCCACCACAAGATGTGCATCGGATATTGTATAAAACCAGAGTGCAATAAATAAACTCTGTTTTCCTGCTTTTCAATCTACACACAGCATTCAATAAGTATTACCTTGGATACCTTTCTAATATGTATTTCTGGCAAAATGACACATGATGCAACTAGAAAATCAAATCCTGATGGTTAGTCTGAAGCCTGAAATTTCTTTCCCATAGAAGAAGCTTGAATGGGAGTGTTTCTAGAGGTTTTGGCAAATTTTGGCTGCTAATGTAAATTTCTAAGTACAGTAATAAAGAAAATTTGAAACTGAAGACTGGCAGAGTGATTGCTTGCTGTTTGGCTTCCTGTGGTTGCAATCAGAAATTACTTAATAAAGCAGCTGTGGTTCAGGCTCTGTTTTGCAATTTCAGTGCTATCCATGAACCAACAACATTATAGTTGTCTGTTAAATAGCATTCCCGCATCTGTTCCTTGTTGCTACTTTGTTGTAATCTCTTCTTCAAGACACAAAATGGAAAGAGGATTTCCAAAATTCAGAGAGGCACTGTCAGTGGCAAATGAATGGTAAGGGACCTTATCACCCAGTCTGTGATCCAACATGGACTAACTCTGCTGACTTCTATCAGCTGAGAATCTGCACAGTGTGAGCAACAGAGGAGTACAGCTTGACCTCCAAGCCAGGGTTGCTGGTATTCGACAGTCTGTGGGTGCAATATGTGAGATATACGTGGTACATACTAAACCCATTAGGGGAAAAAATCAAAGCCCCGTAGAGCGGCTTGGGTTGGAAGGAGCCACTAAAGATCACCTACTCTAACACTCCTGCTGTCAGCAGCAATGTCTGTCCCTTGATCAGGTTGACACACTACATCCAGTTTGTCCTTGAATACTTCCAGTGATGGGGGATCATCTTTTAAGAATGAAAAGATTAATTTCACAGTTTACACATTTTTCAGAAGTTTTGATGGATAAAAGGGCCAAAGGGTAAAAATACAACTTTTTCAAGGGAAGAATTCAAGTTAGAAACATACGGACATTTATAATATGTAAATATTAAATAAAGGAAATGAAAATACTTCAAATGGATAGCAGACCAATATAATGCAGAATGTTAAATTTGCATGTTAAGAATCTCATTTTATGAGAAAACTTCTCTCAGTCCCTTTGCACAACTTATTTTATTTTGGAAAAAAAAAATCTATACATTGAAACAAAAACAATTCCCTTTTTTGTTATAAAGACAATATATTTAAGCTAATAACTTCAATTCTTGTAAAATGAGTTAGCAATAAATAAATATCTCTTGTACCTTATTAAAACATTTACAAAACACGTGATTCTCTGAAAGGAGAAAAATCAACAATATCATCTGATCCTGAATCAATGAGCTCATGAGCTATGCCAGTGTCCCAAAACAGCGGCCCATGGTTACTAGTTTTAAATACATAAAAAAGCATTTGGAAATTGTCCAGTTAGTTTCCTCAGAATCTAAAGAGCTGAAGATATCTTCTATTTTCAAATATACTTATGGAATTTAATGTCTCCCTGTTGAGAGACACAGAACTGTGTCTCTTCACAAACCTGTGTAGGCCATATTTCAGTTCTGTCAAGGGGAAAAGTTAGATCTTACTGTGCTCAGTCATCTTATCCAAGGTATTTTATCTTCTTTTTTCATCACAGTAGGAGTAACTCCTTGTGACTTCTTTATCAATAATCAGAGAGCTCTTTAATCATGTTAACTGTTCAACATACCCTGATTCAGTAAATCTATTACTATTAATATAACATACAAAGGCCTGTTCATTAAAAAAAAAACAGGGGGGAGTTTTTTGGATACTCTTCCCTAATTGATTTGAAAGTGCCTTTCATATTGGAGTTGCATAGTTGAGAGTATTCCTCCCAGTTCTGCTTTTGGTTCAGTCTTTTTAAGAAGTGTTAGGACATTTTTATCCTCCCATTGAAGATTCTAGTGTCTTTGAAAGAGGCTATTTTTAAGAAATGAATAGAACAAATACCAAATATTTTGTTGTTACCACCCTTTCTGCTGGTAATTTCTTTTTTGGTCCTACTAAGGACAAGGTGGGGGATTTCTGGGTTAAGATTCCTGCTTTGTCTGTCTGTCTGCTCTGGAGTACTTGGCTTGCTGAACTAAGTCACTTTTGTGTATGTTCTGCCTATTATTACAAGGACTGACATTTAGCTAGGAGTTGCTCTGCATCTGTAGAAAGGAAGGATTTGCCATATTCTTAAAATCTGGTGGTTCCCACCCTTCAGAAACCTAGTTGGCACTTTGTTTCATTAAAGTTTTGCTCCAAGACACTTCACATATTTGCATCTTCCTTCATTTCCAAAGTTAAATGACAATGGTTAACTTTTATTTGGATTCCAAGATGGGTGGAATCCATCCTGGAGCTAAGATTTGGATTTTGAAATTAACAGTTTATTGCAATTTGGTAAAATATGCCAAACAGCTTTTGGCACAAATATTCAGTGAAAAATGTTAGGGTAATCAATGTTATTTGTTAAGGTACCAGGGATACGTGTCGAAGCACACTGTCTTCTTGTAAAATGTAATGACGGCACTATGGATGCATTAAATAGAGAGGAAGAGTGTTTTCTCAAAAAAACCCCAACCAACCAACAAACCAACCAAATTATTTGGCATACTGTTTTTGAAGACTGGGTAATCCGATTGTCTTTTTTTCCTCCGCATGTTGCACTCATTGGCACCAGGTAACATGAAGCAAGGGTTGTTCTGAGGATGCTATACCCTCTATTTAAAATTACAAAATATCTACTTTGGACTGAAGTGGGTGTAGCATGTATATTAAAATAATGGATTTTGAAAACATTAACTGCAACCTTTATTATTTTCTCCAATGCCATAATTTCCAACAACTTACAATTCTTACATGGGATCAATTTTTCATAGCAGGGATTTTATAATTCTAGATAAGTCACCCGCATATGTAAGCACAAAAACACAGACGCACACAATTTATTTCATGTTTATGGCTTTGACCATTTTGAATACTAACATTTCCCCTTTTACTATATCTCATTGAATTATGGCAATGGAGAATGTATGAGTGATAAAAATGGAAACTTATAACTGTCCAGAGAAGGTTAAAACACTACTGAAATTGTTCACATTTCTCATAGATGAATTGTTTTACTTTGGGTTGCTTATTTTCTTCCATTAACTTAAAATCCAATACATTATTAAAATGGAGGTAGCAGTCTTTCTTAATTTATAGTCAAAAGCAACAAAGCACACTGTCATATACACACATCTCGGAGAGCTAACAGAAAGAGAAGGAAATGAGAACAGTCCCCATCAGTGTTAAAAGAAGGCTTTACCCACGCTGTTGCTTTTAGATGGACAAACAGCAATCACTGCAGGTCAATTGTAGCATGCCTATACAGGGAAATAGCAAGTGGTCAGGGATTTTTAGCTTTTTAGAGGCAAAAACCGTCATAAAGCTGTTTCTGGTTGGTCCCTATGGACAGGCTGTTCACATTCTTAAGGGTGCTTTATGGACCCCATGTTCTCATTTGTCTCGGAAGGAGAACCAATTAACAATATGTGCAAACCAAAGCACAGTAAATGGATATGGTCAGGCAGTTTGTTTTGAAACAACATTGAAACTTTGAACTGGAGCCCTCTCATACATTAGAGGAATCCTTGTGCAAATATAGCTCAGCTGACAATGTACAACAACCCTGGCGTAGGAGACCCTTTTAAACTCATTGTTTGTCATGTATAACAAGAACTATCCATCATAAAGTTGTGATTTTCAACTGAATACACAGGCACATAAGGAAGCTATGAATTCAGATATGAGAAGTTTCTTCTCCACCTTCATGGTTATGAAGCTGGTCTAATCATGAGAAAGATCTCAGTCTGCAATAGGTGCAAAAAGAATTCCCACTCTATTGAAGATGTATTCCTTCCTCTCCAATGCTCCTGAAGGTTTTCCCATTACACAAGACTAATTTAGCTGCGTTAAAAGACTTGGGTTTGAAGATATTTGAAGGAGAAAGGTGCAACCAGTCTTCACTGAGTCAGTCCTAGCAGACTCAGCCATGATGCCTATTCAGACCGAGTTAGGTTCCTCTAGAATTCCTGCTTTCGTGCTGACAGTCAATAGTCAGCTAACTCTTAAACTAATTGTGGTACTAGTGCTATCAATCCTACAGGTAGGTGGCAATGTCTTCCTAAGAATGAAACTTCTTCCCATCCAGTTTAGGTATAGCAGCTTTGAAATGTTGTATTACTGGCTTCTGCATCTCCAAGATCAGCGTATGAAGTTCTTTCCTTGCCTCTTCCTCACTTCCCAGAGCGTTGCTCAGTGTAATTTCATGCCATTTTCCCTCTATATTTTCTTTATAACAACACTGCATGCCGGTGTTAATTTGTTTTCACTAAATCAAATTGATTAACAATTAACCATTGGCAGTGGTTCAGTGCCTGGTATACATTAGGAGGCACTCCAGCATGAATTGTGCATATGATTTAGGCCCACCTTTGATTTTTCAGGAAAGCAATCCAGACAAAATCTTAAAATTTGAAGTAAAGCACCAGGCTTCTGTTGAAATAGCTAGGTACAGCTTTCATATTTAGGATATATTTGAAAAACTGTCTTTACTTATGCCAAGTCCTATTGATATCACAAGGGCAAAAATTGCTTAACACCTTCTGGAAGTTGTTAGTTCTTACAAGATTAAGCCAACGATATACAGTATGACGGTAAAATGGAATGTGACTATGAATCTGGCATCAGAAATTCCTTTATAAATGAACGGACATTCTCTATTTTGGAAGCTCAACCTATTTTTTGCTTTCCTTTCAAATATTTCAAGCTCTAAGAGCAGCAGTAAAACTTCTCTTCACAAAAGCATCAGGAGAGAGAATAAAAAAACTGAAAAAAAAAACCAGTTTGGGGAAATCAGGGATGAAATACATATCGATGCAATGGAACACATCAGTCATCACCTTCTTCTTAACCGCTGACTTTAAACAAGCTCCAGAACTAAAATTATGCATGCAATTTGTAAGCCAGATTTTCCGAAATACTGAGTATTTAACTGCTCCCATAAATTCTTGCAGGAGGTTGCTGAATTCTTGGTACTTGCAAGTATTAAAACCCACATGTAACTGTCTAAAAAAATATTTGTAAACCTAGCTTCACACATATTTTTTCAAAAATTGTATTCTCTAGCTGAATGCATCATGGGATGATGTAGTCTTGATTTTATTCACATTATTTATGAATAGTCAAATAATTGCTAACTGAGAAGTGAATAAAAAACTATAGTTTAGGAGTGCATCAGGCATCTAGAACATAGAAAAATGCAATTTTTTCCTCTTCCTGGAAACAGCTCATTGAAACAGGTGTACTGAAAGTACCATTATGAAGTTTTAAAAGTATTATGCAGTTTGGTTGTGTGTTGCATTCTCGGTCTGTGGGTTTTTTTCCCCCCAAACTTACACATGTTATGGTTTTAGGAATCACTTTGTAAAAGAGTGGTCATTTCTTACAGACATTTGGTTATATTGTAAATGGTTGTGAATTAGGATATTCTGAAGTCTTAGGAATGGTCACTGGAAAGATAACACTTTTCCCCTCAGGCATATTTTGATTTGATCTTGCATCTTCGAGTATACTGCATTTCACTTTCCATACCAAAAAAAGGTAAAGAGAAAAACTCACCATCCCATCATGAAAGACTTGCCAATGTTGTCTGAATATATGACTTATTTTCTAGATAAATAATGATTTTCAAAATAAATTATGAGAAAATTAGCTACTGTATTGGTTTCTATAGATATTAATGACTACAGCTATTTTTTTCAATCTTTACAGTTTTCAGTTCAAAGAATTTCCATTTTATTTCTATTTATTTCCATTTCTACTTTTTAAACTACAGATCTTGGAAGACAAGGAAAAACCCTCAACAAAAAAAACCCTAGTGAATCTTCAAATTAACAGTAGTTCTCACTGTACACCAAAATTCTTTAAAAAATCATGAAAAAAAAAATTCATGGGAAGGGAGAAAAATAAACGAGTAAAACATGAACATTTTAAATGGGATGCAGAAAAATTTTATTTCAGTTTTGAGTCCAGAATCTGTGCAGAAGATTCTGTTATTTCTAAGAAGTTTACTGGCAAATCCTACCTGTGGTATCCTGCTAGCAATGAATCATTTCTGTATTTTCACATCTATTTCTAATGAGAACAACAATCTTTTATGGCTATTTAAGACGTGTAGATTTCCCCCAGAGTGATCCTATCCAAACATCCAGTGCTGTTGGTAATAGTTATTTGCTCTCACTACAGACTTAAGAGGCAGTTTCCTCAAGGACCACTACAAGGGGTGACACATGGAAATTTTTCCTCCTCCACTTTCCTTCCACAGGTACCCGAGGGTAAATTTCAAGTTCTGCTTGGCTTGTACTATATTTCCAAATTTATGATTGATTTCAAGTATAGAACTCTAGGCATCACGGTATAATATGTTGCCACCAAGAAATGAATGCAACAAACTAAGAGTAAAAATGCAGATTAAGAAAATTACACTGAAAAATTATTCAGAGCATGCTTCTGTGAGCATTCCTATTTCAGGCTTCTTTCTGAATGTCTCCTCTACATTTGTATATGTAGGATTTGCCTCAACTGATGCAGGGAAAAGATCTTAAAAACAACGCAGAGAATGTAATTGTTTTAAAATATATAAAATAATAGCAGTTCAGTATCTTTATCACTGAGTTTCAAACTTGTTTAATTGTATCACTTAATGCCAAAAAACCCAGAAAATATATGCGGTTTTGGTCTTGGTTTTGTTTCCTTTTTCCCTTAACTGACTTGCACTGCATTTTAAAATTTCATTTCCTTTCAGAAAATAGACCCCTTCTGTAGAGTTTCATTTTAATGATATTCCAGATACCTGTTATGCAATTTAATAAATGCAGGTTCATAACCTCCCACACTTTTGTGTTAACCATTAATGTTGAATTATGAGGGTATGAAAAATCTGTTAAGAAGAGAACTTTCAGGAGTGTTTTTCTGATATGAAAAGTTAATATATTAGATGAATTGTGGCATGTGAAAAGAAGAAAAATGAGAGAAAAAAGAGGTGCTAAATGAATGCTTTCTATACAGTCTGATGACTGTATTACATTGAAATAACTCGAATATTCATTTCTCAAGAATGTGTCTTAAACTGAGCATCATGTCTTTAAACAGGCAAACAAAACTCAGTACTACTTAAAACATTGGAAAACACAAGGTACCTCTACTACAGCTATAATGTTTACAGCCTATTCTTGTTCTTTTTTTTTTTCTATACACCTATTTTTTTCTTGAAAACAAAAGTCTGAAAGAGAAAAAGATAAAGTATAGATAACCATCTGAGGATATTCATTAAAATTATCTAGTCTTGCATTTAGTAGATGCCAACATTTTTGAAATTATGCAATAAGGTAATATATAAAACTGGATTTTCAACATGTCCTTTTTACTTTTCTTTAGCCAAGTATTTCATACATATAAGAATTGAAATGAATACATAAGTCTATGGAGATATGTCCCTCACTATTACTTATCAACACTAAAATGCAATCAAGGATACTCTTTGGGAACTACATTCCCATCAAAATGCTATTAAGCAATCAATTATTTAAAGCATGGCACATGACATTGAGATTGTTCATTATTTTATAAGTCATTAAACTTCAGAATAATGATTGTGTCTAATTATATTCATCCTTGTTACCCAGTGAACACTGCTTTCCCCTTACAGCTGTCTGAATAATGCAAACCAAAGTACTTGTTAATACAGAACAAGACTTTTCAATTTGGTCTAAAAACCATTTACATGCAAATAAATGAACATACTGCTTGGGTATACTAGAGATATGTAGTTTTGTCTCTAAGGAAAAGTTTCAGAAGCCATTGAAATGACAGGAAATCTTTCTCCTAATTCCTGTTGGTTTGTGTCCAGTATTGCATGATATCTGTTCTGATAAGATTTTTTTTTTTGCACTATTATCACTTATCTTTACTTTCTAGCTCTTAATTTTGGTCTGACTTTCTCCAAAAATTGGAATGGTTCACAATATCAAACCTTGATCTCTCTTTAGCAAACAGTATGAGTTCAAGCCATTATGTTGAACTGTTATTTGAGGACCAGAGAATACCTTGCTTAAGAAATACCAACTTTCTTTTTCAAAGAGACTTCAAAACAGGCATTTTTTTAAACTTGATTTCCTTGCACTTTCCCCCTTTATTAACAATATTCCTGTTTATATAATTAGCTGTCACAGTGTCCATTTTTTTTCCCTGTAACATTATATTAGGAGTCCAAGATCAACTATTGATCCTTNTCAGCTAGGCAGGGGAGATAAAATACGAAAATACGAGGAAAAGTTTATGATTTGAGATAATGGGAGGGAGGGGTCACTCACCTAATACTGTCACGGGCAGAACAAACTTGGAGAAGTTAGTTAAAATCATATAATCATAGAATACCCTGAGTTGGAAGGTACGAAAAAAGATCATCAAAGTCCAACTCCTGGCCCTGCACAAGACAACCCCAAGAATCCTGCCAAGGTTCTGAGAGTGTTTTTCAAATGTTTCTTGAACTCTGGCAGGCTCGGTGCTGTGACCACTTCCCAGGGTACCCTTCACCTCCAGGGTGAAATTTAAAAATTTTACCCTTCCTAATATCCAACCTAAACCTCCCCTGACCCAGTTTCAGGACAATCCCTTGGATCCTGTTAGTGGTCACCATAGAGAAGAGATCAGTGCCTGCCCCTCCTGCTCCCCTCACAAAGAAGTTGTAAGGCCACATTGAGGTTTCCCCTCAGCTTCCTCTTCTCTAGGCTGAATAAGTCAAGCGACCTCAGCCATCCTTGTGTGGCTTACCCTCTACACCTCTAGTTCCCCACCTTGACCTCTAGTTGAATTTATTACAAGTCAAAATCAGAGCAGGATAATGAGAAGAAAAATCCTGAAAACACTTTATTTCTGATTCTCTGCTTTCTCCTCCATGCAGCAGCACAGGGAGACAGGAAATAGAGATTACAGTTCACCACACATTGTTTCTGCTGCTGCTTCCTCAAGGAGCCCTTCCCCTGCATCAGTGTGGGTCCCTTCCATGAGGTGCAGTCCTTCAGAAATAGACTGCCCCAGCCCCCGCTGTTCAGTCCAGACAGCAGTTTCCCTAGCATGGGCTCCTCTGTCCCTGGTTCCACTGTCCTGACAGAAGCCTGCCCAGTGTGGGCTTCTCATGGGATCACAAGCACCATTCATGCACCCACCTGCTCTGGCATGGAGCTCCTCCACAGGCTGCAGGTGCATCTCTGCTCCCCCCAAAATCTCCACAGGCTGCAGGGGAATATGAGCTGTGGCGCCTGGAGAACCTTCTCCTTCTAAACCAGCCTTTGTGCCTGCAGAGCTGTTCCTCTCGCATATTTATACTCCTCACTTCTCTGGCCACAATTGTTTGGTTTTCTTCCTCCGTAAGTATGTTACCAGAGAGGGAGCACTACTGTCGCTGATGGGCTTGGCCTTGGCCAGCAGAGGGGACATCCCAAGGCCATCTGATCTTGTCTCTGCCAGACATGGGGGAAGCTTCTACCAGCTTCTCACAGAATCCACCCCTGCAGCAGCCCCTCTGCCGCCCTCTCCCCTACAAATAACCTGGAGTACAAACTCAATACACTCTCTGAAAAGGTGTTTTTAAATTCAAATACATTTAGGAGGTTGGACTAAAGTCATCCTGTTTGTATGGTCTTGTATCCATCTCTCTATCCCTACTAACCTTGCTTATGTTTCACCTAAACCATTGTGTATATAGGCCTGATATTTTTCTGCCCATTTAAATGTTTTGGGTTTTTTTTCTCTTTTTGACTAGTGTTTTATTCACTCCAAGTAGTTATGAAAATTTTAAAAATAGTCTGGTACAATTTTTCACAGAGATGGCTATAAGATGTACTGTTAAATGAAAACACTTCATCAACAAATGTGCCTGAGATCATCAGCAAGCCATCCTTAATTAACTGAGGGTTGTCTTATGGGTGATTAAGGAGTGTTGATCCCCAGGAAAACAAAACACACGCACACTTAAGTGGACTTGTTTCTTTATGGTGCTCTGCTGTAGCTTTTCTTTTACCTGGAAATTTTATCACTCTTTTTTGTCTATTGGCCAGGACTTACTTGTATCAGCTCAAGCCTTCCTGTTTCTTAACGTGCCATATGTTTGTCCAGCAGTATTTGGAGTAACACAGAACTACAGAAAAATGGGGACAACGTGACTTATGTATTCTTAGCCTGCTCCTTAAAATACTTGGAACCAAGAGTTTTAAGGCCTCTGATTTGATTTATCTTCTCTCTAGGGAAGAAACAGGAAACTGGATAAATATGAAGGCCAACCATTCAGGACCACCAAACACAGACAGTAAGGGGAAAATACCAGAAAATTCCATTCTATGGTATATGGGTCTCTGGATGATTGGTGGATTTCTTCCCTGAATAACTAAGAAAACAAGCCCACAAGTCAGTAAGCTTAAGTTCACTAAAATAGGAAATGTATTTCCACTCAACTTGCCTTTTAGGGAAGCCCAGATTGACAGACTTGTGTGGAGAGCTGTATCATCTACCAGTTGTTATTCCTAAAATGAAGACAGCAAGAATGAAAGGAATAAAATCCCCTTGAGTCATGAGGAAAATATAGAAGCAACACTGATTGTATTTTCAATAATCTGTGTAAATACATTGAATAAGACTTTTTTGATGATATTTACAGAGTGAAATCGAATGAAAAATAAATGGGAGGAAATCACAATCTATTTATAGAGAAGCCACAAGGAGAATAAGGGACTAACTTAATCATATACATAATTTACAGCAAGTTATTCACTCAACTGTCTCTTTCTATAAAGTGCTGTTTCTGTTTTCCATGGTAGTTTAGACTGAACAATCACAGCTGTCTCTTCTTCTTTTAATATTAATGGAGAGGGAGCTCTTCTGCAGACATGGTGCCTGCCTCAAGCACAAATTGTTTATGGCCATGAATGATGTAGGTGGGACACTATTTTTATAAACGCTCTAGTAAAATCATAAGGTATTTGAAGACAGAGTAGGCTGTAGTAGCTATTTGTATTTATTCTTAATACTTTAATTCTCTGAGAGGTTTTAGATTTATTAGGTTTTGAGTGAATTGTTATACATAGCTTTTAGTTATGAGTCAGAAAGGAAGCATTGCTGGAAGGCATAACTGGAATCAGGTTTTGTATCTTCTTGTCTTAGTACTTTAACTAGACCAATCCTATCATCTCAACACTTCCTTATTTTGAATATCACCTGGAAAAGAATACTCAGAAAAGAACAATTACTGTCTATGTTCCCATTCATTAACTTTTTTAATTTTATTTTTAAAACAACTTTCCTGTCTTGGTTTGAAAGACAGGTATCTGCTAGGGAGGGCAAGACCTCCCTTTGGAATGGAGAATTCAAGCCCCCTCCCTCCGAATTATTAAAACTTTGATATTAAGTCGGCTCTCAGGCAAGGATATGGGGATAGGAATAACAGCTCTTTACTANACCAAAGAAGGGTGTAGCCCCCGTGCTACACCTTCCTAGCTGTTCCTATTGTTTAGGTTAAGCACCCCTAAGTACCCAGCCATTAGTCTCCTGGCGACTTTGTGGGAAAAAATTCTATAGAAAAAAAAAAGAAAACCAAATCTAACCCCCAACATTTCCCAAGAAGAAATACGATTGCATGTACCCTTAAAATTAAGTAACTCAGTTCAAAATCAATAAAGTGGGCAGAAAACAAGAGCACTTCCATTATCAAGTAAGATTTGACTGCAGTAGAATTTTGATTTTTAAATTCAAACCCATTTAGGAAGGTTCTTCAATTTTGTTCATATGTCCTCTAAGCTAAATTCTAGTACTCTCAGAATGAATGAATAAAGATATACTAATTAAACATTCTTCATGTAAATATTTTGCTCCACTGAAGCATCATTCTTTAAATTAATTTTGGCAAACAGATTGAAAATTTTTCCTGTTGAATTACATTTCACCAGTCTGACTCTCAGATCTGTTGTGTAATGAATGGTGTCAAACGTACTGGCAGCATTATCTGACAAATGTATATTAATTTAAATAAATAACAGATGTTTTACTTCCTTGCGCTTACTGAGCAATTTGAGCAATCAACCTTTTTTACATGAAAATTACATGATGTGGAATTAAATTTCAATCTATAGTGCATCTAAATTCCAACTTTAATAGAAGGCTGATTCCGAGACCTGCAAGAAATAAAAGAACCATCCAAACTCCCTCCCCAAAAAAACCCAGAAAACAAACCCAAACCAACAACAAAACCTTTGTTAGCTACAATTTATATATAATGCAATTTTTTTTCTCCTTAGGAAGCCACATACTCTTGCTGCTTTAATATCTTAGCAAACATTCATTTATTGTATCTTTATGGATATTCTTTCAGGACATGTCTTATCTCTTTGACTTTCTAGCAGTAAGATTCCGTGCTCATCTCATGCTTTCAGTAGGTTTGTCATTACCAAATTCTGCCTGCCAGAATTTTATTTAACCTCAGATTTTATTAGGACTGGACATACATGCTTCTTTATATGAATGTTAATGGACTGTGATCAGTAACTCTGCTTAATGCCAAAGGTACCATTTATTTTGAAGGTAGAGCAAGGAAATTTACTGTGTATCTAAAACAAAGTTAACTATCTGTCTTCCTTGAAATCTTACCTTGTTGTAGTAAATTAAGACAGCTTTTGTTCTGCCATCATTTTCTTTGCTAACACCTTGTCATCGAGAAAGTCTTGTCTTTACTCTGCTGTGTCTGTTTGCCCTCCATCATTCAGGGCAAGATCAGCACCAAATGTTCATCAGTGAACTTAATTAAAGCACTCAGAACCCGTAGCTTTTTCCTTAGCAAATTATCTAGTTAGCTTCTATTGGGGAGGGTCTGTGATGTTTTTACCTACCTTCATCCTGCTTTAATAAGTCAGGTTATAAAAATATTATCAACAAATATATTCTAGCTCCCCAGATAAACTTATAGATGAACAAGTTATTTTTTGGTATTTCCAAATTTATCAATATCTAGTGATCTGCATAAATTATTCTAAGTAAATATCAAAGTTACTTAGAATTTTTCAACAAAGTTGTAAAGGACAAGTTCTGAGGAAAATGTTAATTCTCAAGAAAAAAGACAAATTTAAAACAAAAACAAACTAAAAACCACAACCCCCCACAGCAAACAAACAAACAAACAAACAAACCACAAAGAAAAGATACTTGAAAAAAATTTTTGATTTACCTAACAGGATTTAGGGTGTTTATTTTGAGGTATTCCAAAATTAATCCGTTCCTACTCTACAAGGTGCCTCAGTAGAATAGCATAAGCATCTTGCATCCATGGATAGAAAAGGACTACTAATCAATAAACATACAATTTCCACAAAACTATGATCCATCTCAGAAAAATATTTACATTGCTAGATTTCAGACATTTGACTAGAAGAGTGCGGTTGCTTATCAACAAGGACAGAGCTCCCAAAGTCATCTAAACTTTCATTTTATTTCTGGTGCTTGTGTTTACACATAGTCCAAGTACTTAATCACAAAAATCCATACACCACTGAATCACACCAAACCCTCACAAAAATTATGTCATAACTCCAGACACTGAGAACCTAAGTTCATTGATGGAAGCAGTAGGAGACTAAGCTAAAGTCTGTATCAAACACAATTGAATCTATATTTTCTGACTATGGCCTATCAGAAGGTTTTCAATCATTGGAACATAAAATTTCAAACATAATTAATGTATTGGTTTTCTTTTGCGAAGTTGATAGGGGAAGAAATTGTTCTCAATAAACTCCACATACTGAACTCCAAATCACCTTGGCAAAATGAATCATACATTTCTGGTAAAGCCTGTAAAATGTTTAGAGCTATGGTGCTTTTTGACAGTTATGAAAACCACCAGATATTGATGACTGGAACAAAAGCAACAGATACAGATGTAATACAGATTAGGTCACAGTAAATCACCTCATGTTGCCATTAACCTTTCAGTGTTTAACTGCCTAAATGGCCAAGCTAGAATTTATTTATTTATATTTTTAGTGGGAAGATATATTAAATGGAGAGTATCAAGTTTACATTTTATTTCTATCATCAATATTGATAAAAATAATGGACAAATTAAATGCCTCTATTTACAGAAGTGCTAAATTCCCCCTCCCCAAAGTTTTTCTAGCTCTAATATTTTTATTATTTATATTTGAAATAAAATTTCAATATTACAGGAAACAGAGGCTGTCTTACTTGATCTGGGAAATTTGAAGTGTTTGACATGGTGTTTACGGTCTTACTGCTTCCAAACAGGACTGTTATCTAGAATTTATTTCTTAGTCTAGTCACTTAACTGTGCTTAACTGAGGATTTCAGAGGTTTTGATATATATTTTCTGATTCTATTGCAAAAATAGGATATCTACTAATTTTTACAATTTTAAATATCAGATAAGACTATATATATTCTGGATAGAATAAAAAGCTAAATATACAATATGAAATCAATTGAACCAGCCATGAGACAGAGGAATCTGGGATTAAGCATTTCTATTACCTATTGGGAGAAAAATTTTATTTTGATAATATTACCTACAATATCAAATGAAAACATTAAAAATCTCTGATGAAGGATCTCAGCTGAGAACAGAAAAGCTCCTGAGAAAGCTTTTCAGGATTTCCTTTTTTTCCATTGAACCCTGGTGTCAAAGGTAGAACTCCTTTTTCAGAAATGCTTTTTTTATAATGTGAAAACGTTCCAGTAACTATTGAACTTAGCTGATCTGTAAAATCCTTTGTGAAAAGGTTCTTTTGGGAGAATGCATTTAGGGGGCAGTGGGAAACATAGGGTGGCACAAGGGTATGACTAATAAAACTAAAGTCAAATACTTATTGAAGTGACTTAAGCAAGAGATAATAGAGACATAATTCTCATTAAATTATTTCATTTTCTAATGCAAAATAAATACATTTAGCAAAAGAAGAGGTTTGAAACCTTCCCCAAAACAAGCTACACCTCAAGTTTCATCAGCTAGCATGTGAAATAGGAACAAATCCAAATCTCCCACCAGAAACAGGAAAAGCACAAGCTCGGCGCTAAAAGTGGTGTCCAAAACCAAGACCCATTGATATAGTCTATCCTCCTCCTTGCAGTCTGCTATCAAATTGGACATTCCATCCTGACTGAAAGAAGTAACCTCAAAACACCATAAACCCTAACCTAGCCTTGTGAAAAGCTATGCTTCTATGAGTTAGCAGTTTTGCAAAACAGCTACGTCATCCAAATAAATACTCACCAGCTCCAGCTGCAGTTAATCTGTGGCAGCTTCAGTGAATCCATGCAGTCAATCCACGACAGGTTACCTTCAGTTTTATCCACTGACATCATGCTTTGAGATCCCCTTGGAAGAAATCAACTTCATTTGCCTATGGGATGTGTTTTTTTCTTGACTGACCAATCAACAGATCAAATACACAATAATTTCAAGGACTTCTCCTGAGGAATAAATCTGATGCAACTTTTCTAAGTAGGATCTTTCCAGAAAATTAAGGTGGCAGCCTCAGTATTCCCTGGTTTTATTTGATTAGTTTTACCACATAGGAGATTTAATATATCTTTTTTTCTAGAGTCTTAAGAACTACAAACCACGTTATCATCTCTATAGCTTTGAAAATGCAAATGTAGAAAAAAAAATTAGCCACTCATATAGAATTTTGCATTTTGTACAGCACCAGATGATGTGAATTTCCTAGGTGATTATGGCACAGCCTCAAAATTCTATGCATAGCAGAAGGATGACACCTTGCATGTGCAATATATAGAACATTATTACTGTTAATAACATGATATGAACCAGATCTACATGAAAAGTATCAGAGGCCTTTTTTTTCTAATAATAACTTCCATGTAAATTTTCTGAATGGAGACCCTTCATATAACTACCTGTCTAGACCCTTTCCTGTTTTATGAAAGCTTATGACATAAATGTCCCTGGGGTGAGTACATTTATTTCTCTCTAGACCAATGATTCTGAGCTAATTCATCCATCTCTGTAGTATATTATCTGAAGTGCACAGCTGACATAAGACTTTATCATCTGTTTTTCCTCATTACAGCTGCAAAATTATAGTACTTTCTTCTCTAAGTTTCACTAAACTCAATTTTTTTTTTTACCTTACTTCAGTTATTTTGGGTTTGTGATTTTTATTAGAGGGTTAAGTAAAAATATTTGTATAATGGCAGTGCTGCAGAATATCAGTTCAAACTATTTATTCTTATTATGGTAGTACAGGCAACCAACATAAAATAGGGGATATTATGTGCAGATTGTGATAGTTGCATGCAGAGGAATCTCTTCTATAGACAATTCTAGCTAAATTTGGAATACAGTTGATCAAAGGTATGCCACCACAATTCAGATAATTCGAATAAGTTCATTCTAGAGGTAGCTGTACCTTAAATGAAAAAGAGGTTTTCAGCTGCTCTTTGGAAAAGATTTTGCTTTCAGTGTTTGAGGTACCTTTTAGAAACAGGATTCATCTTGTATTATGTCGTCAACATTGTATGTGTATTCTTTAAAAGTAAAGTACATACTTACATATATAAAAGTACCAATATATGGAAATGCCTCACCAAATAGACCATCATCTATATTTGCTGACTTGTCTTACAGGTATACAAACAGTAATTGAAAAACCTGTGTATAAGATCAAGTCGTTATTGTGTTCTCTATCTACAGTGTGAGGGAATGTTACACTTTCATGGGAACTCTTATGTCTATGAAACCATGAAAAGTATCTAGGAAAGTGTTCTGCTTAGACTCAGTGGCATACACTTTCAACAATCAGAACAACAAATGTGAGGTAAAATGTTCTTCTATTCTTACCAGGATCTAATTTCTATCAATTCTTGCTATGATAAAGCCCTCTTCGGGCATTGACCAGCAATGGGCAATCACAGCTGATGTTTCTGTGACTCATTCAAAAGAGGTCTGCCATGTGGATAACTCACGCCATGTCGTTTCCATTCTCTCTTCAGTGTATCTGAAATGATGTTGAATAATGGTCAAAAGTAGACATGGATTTTGTTGAACTGTAAACCAAAAATTTTTTTGAAAGTTGTTGTTTTGCTGACTCATTTAATCCAGGGAAGGAAGGGAAAAGGACTGGAACTATCTAGGGCATTTCTAGTTCTCTCTGCAGATTCCTGGAGATACAACGGAATTATTAAGCAATATAAAGTAATAAAGTCTTCCAAGATGTTAAGATGGATGTGCATACTTATAGGGTCGATTTTTTTTTAAGTTGGAAGGCAAAATCAATTGCTAAAACCAAAAGATTCAATTCAAAGAACACAAACCTGAAAAGCAAATCTGCAGGATATTACAGAGACAGTCCAAAAGCATCTATAAAATATGAAAATAAGTTAGCTTTAATTCAAAACAAACCATTTAAAGTCACCAAAACCACTCTAGAACATTCATAAAATTCACAATATGCGACAAGTACTGTAAGTGAGATGATTTGTTACAGAAGTCCTGAAAGAATCTATGATTCACATACAAGGTGAAAACTGAAGCACTTGTGTTATTGAACGACTTGGAACATTCAGGTTTTGTGCTGATGTGATTTTTACTATCTCTACAATATTATAGAAATTTCAAAAGGGAATAAAAAAATCTGAGAAAAAAAGTATAGCATTGGAAAATCAACATGACTTTAAAAGATACTGCTAGAAATTAAAATCATACTATTTGTTTTAATGGAAACTTGTAATAATAACAGTGAAAAACTAGCAAGAGAAAAATCTATGAATCCATAGGAATAACATTCAAATGTTATTAAATATTAATGTTAGTTCATAATATTAGTGTTAGTAAATAATAATTGGGAAACAAATGTCATTGACCCATACAGTAGGTAGTGTTAAACTATTGTTTATAGAAGGAATAATTTCTATTACAGGAATTTGTGTGCAAATGTGTCTGTAGTTCTACACCTTCTACAGTTCAGGATAGTTGAAGTTAAGCAGCAGCGTGGGTAGGTTCAACCCTCTATCATGGTAAGGCAAATGTTGGCTTGAATTCTGAATATATTTTGGTTTCTGCATTGTAATAAGACCAAATCATGGACCATGTACTTCAAGTTCCACTTTTTCCTAAGCTTTATGCTTGTGTTTACACATAGTCCAAGTGAGGAAACCATTGACCAACACAGGATGAGAATTTTTGAGTTAGTCCCCAACACAGCTGCTATTTAGCAACATATTTGGAAAATAGAAGCAATATTTAGGTCCAGCTAGCTTGTACTAAGTAAGAATGACAGACTTTTTTATATCTTAATAGCATTTTTGTGTAGTTTTTGCATTCAGTATTTTCTCAGTGGATTAGCTTACACATTTCTAGTCATATTTTTCATTGTAAATCTCTTTACACTGTCAGGTAACATCACACAGTGTGTGCTTCCTGCAAAATGTATGTGCTCTATAATACTAAATTCCTCTTCTGAGGTTTATTGTTTATGTAAAACCAACTGACAGGATCCATTGTTATTACTGATATGTTATTTTCTTTGTGTTTTATTCAGGGAGATTTTTTCTGATAAATTTTAAAAGCACTTCGTAAAGTATATGCTGAAAAGTTTGCACTTTGTTATTATCTAAGAAACTGCTAAAATGGTTGGGGCTTTTTGTAAATTGAAAGTAATGACATAGTGTCTTGGATTTCCAGTAGCAGCTAATGCAATGGAAAAAATGTATTGTTAAAATATTCATCTAAAAGGAAAACTTAAGATTTAATACTTTAGGAAAGCTTCAGTTGAAGCTGAAAAAAGCTATACAACTCTAATGTAGGCAAAATGTGACTGATTTAAAAGTGATTTCAAGACCATATTAGAATAAGGAAAGAAAGAGTGGTGAACACCCTGGTCATTCACTCAAACTCAGTATAAGTTCATCAACTTCATTGGAATTCTAGGATTTTATCAAATTTAAGCTTTACTTAATTTAAAATTTTAGGAATACTTGTTTCTAAGTAAGAGTCTTGCTTGTATTTTACTTTAATAAGTAAAGAGAAGAAAGAACTGAATAAACATATTTATTCTACCCCTCACAAACAAGTGGACAACTGTGGACAGTTTCATTGTGTTGGGTTTTTCTGGTTTCTTTTCGCATCTACCAAGTTAAACCAATAATGAACAGAAATACAGGACCCAAACTTTGAAAATATGGTTTCTAGAATCCTAGTGTCTTGTCCTCATAGAATAAGAAAACAATAACTCATTTTTTACTTACAGAGTCATCAGTCATCTCCCTGAAGTGCAGGCTGTAGTAGTTCCCAAAGTCCTAGGGGATTTTCAAAGACATTTTGCATTGTGTGTGATGACTCAAGTATTTCTGATTCAACAAATTGAATCAATACATCACTATATCTGGAATGGCAGTATATTATATATTATACATTAATTTCATACGCTGAAAGATCAGCTTCTTGTTTCTGATATTCCTATTTTCAGTGGTGTTAAACAAATATTTTCAGTCTGTGTAACATCAAGACAGCTTTCCTGAGCTACAAAGTAATAAATTAGAATGCATATATATGCACCCACAAAAAATCTATCTTATCATAATATTCCTTTACACATAGTATTCCTCATTTGTCTTCTTACTCATTCTCTCACTTTTCTCATGCCACATGCTATGAAGCAATGCTTTTCTTCTTAGCTTTGCCTTAATAGTTTCCACAGCCTTTCCTGTCGTGATTGTAGCTCATAGATTTTACCAGCAGATGACGGCTGGCTCAGTGGAAGAAGTTTTTATTCATTCTTGATATCAAGTACCATGATTTTGAGTGCAAGCTTGGGGAAGAAAAGTATACAGGATTTCTTGAAAACATTCAAAGGGAATACCCTTTGAAAAGCTCAGTGTCAGAATAGTTATAATCGCCAATCCCAGTGAATGCTACAATTCCCCCAACACCTGATTACAGATAGCAAACACTGTATGCTGCAGATATTTGGAGTTAGGTGGGCACTGTCCAAATTCAGTTGCTGATTGCCTCTCCAAGCACTGCCAAGCAGAATTCCTGAAGACTGAGTTCAGCTTTTCATTTACTTTTACTCAGTACTGATTCTCCAAAAGTTTGTAGAAACCAAATAATTTCAATATTTCCATCTTTTCATCAAATTTCTTTGAAAATTTCTTTTCAAATTTCTTTGAAATTGTCAAGTGATTTATCCTCACCTTCCTTTGTTAGAGTGGAGGAGGAAGAAAAAAGCACCCAGAATTTGAGCTAAATTATATTTTTATAAATAGATATGAAATATTTATATAACAAAAGGTTAATGTAAATGTCAAAGATCTGATGACAGAGAAGAAAATATTCTGATACATTTGGTTTTTTAAAAGGTCCCATAGAAAAGTAGATTTCCTTTTAAGACAGATATCCTAGAATATTCTTTAGTTGAGAAAAAATACAGTTCTTGTGTTAATCTAGGTTATGAGATGGAAGTCATTACATTTTCACCTTTATAAGTGCTTTTATTTGAAGAAAAGATCAGCCTCAATAGCTCATAAGGAAGTTATTTATTAGCATTATCATTTGCATCCTCAAGGTATTTTGAAGATCTTGAAACAGCTAGAAGGTCAGTTTGGAAAACTAGAAACCAAGTAGATTAGTCGATTGGGCCAAGGACAAGACACTAACAACCTTGCAACAGAATAATATTAAAACTTATGCTGCAGTCACATTGGCAGTATTTGATAATGTTTGCCAAGGAAAACAGGGGTCTTAGGCAATGCAGGGCAGAACATAAGTGTTTAGCTTTGTAGAATGATTAAGAAGACAAGATTTAACTGACTTTGCAAATAGTAGTGTGAAGGTCTCATAAAGGATGAGAATCAACATAAAAATTATCTCAGAAAAATATGTTTCTTAGCCTCATTAGAAGCAATGATGAAAAGGAACAGATGTAGTTTACAACACAGTTATAAGTTATCCTTGTCTGATACCAGGATTCCAATATTAGATATACTAAAGATAGATTTTGTGAATATAAAATTAGTTTTGGCTGAAATCAGGACATCTTCAATTTTTTACCATAGAGGACAGTGATTGATTTGGCTCTTAAATACCTTTTCTATGTTCAAAGATCATTCAAGTCTTCTTCAACCATTCTTTCTCTCATACAGTCCTCAATAATATGATATGTAAAAGAAAGACATATAATTATTGCCATTAAAATTATGTTATTTAGGAAAAGAATGAGTATTCAACTTGGGTTTTTTAAGGGCTACTGGCAAAATAGTAGATTAAATTCTATTATTAAAGATCACCTCCAAGAGAATAAGACACAAGATCACAGAATAGTTAAGGTTGGAAGGGACCTCTGGAGATCATAATTTTGCACTTTTCTATATTAGTAAACATAGACCTGGGAAACAAGTAAAAAAAAATAAAAGAAAATTAATAGATTTGATTTGAGAGTCATAAAATAAAATCAATTCATAAGCAAAATTGAACATGAGAGACAGAAGGGTTGAAGGAAATTCAGTAAATAAGCAGTGATTTGTTTAAAATCATAAAATTCAAGCTTGGAAAATATGGACTGCACCTTAATTGCAGAGGTATAACAAATGAAGTGAGCTTTATTTTATTCATAAGAAAAATATTTCAAAACTATGAAAAAAGAAATCCATTATATGTGACTAACACTTGCTTACATAAAGATATTAATATGTGCAGATCTACATAAAGAAGTCAGCTTAAAAATGGAAACAGTTTACATAGAATATAGTTTTGGCATTACATAGGCTCTTTTACTATTATTCTTTTGCACAGAGACAGCTTTTATACAACATCAAATATCTACATGTTGCAAACTGAAGTGAAAAAGAGGTTAAAGTAAAAATAAATCAAGAAAAGTCAGGCCATAATTTTTCGTTGGGATTTCTTGGTTGTTTTTTGTTGGTTTGTTTTTGTTTAGAACAGCTCTTGCTGCACTTCTTGCCTGACTGTAAGGTTAAAAACCATGATTTCTTTTTGATCTTCTTCATTCTGCTGCCTCTCACATGCACTAATTTCACACACACTTTCAAACCCTAATGCTGCCAACACAAGTACGCCTACAATGAGCTTACTTTTCCTAGTTACCTTTTTATTACCTTTTGGAAGCAGCACTTTTGCATTGCTTAAAATCTGCTTGCCGTGATTTAGGAATGGTATTCCCCATTTTAGTGTTCCTACTGAAGCACTCCGAATCATGCACTACTCTCTCACTCCCCATTCGCCCTCCCAGTCCCACTGCAGAGGAGAATTGGAGGCACAAAAGGTAAATATCATGGTTTGAGAGAAGAATTATTTACTGGAAATGGGAAAGGAATAAGAAAACCAACGGTAACAGCAACCATGTCAGTCCCAGAGGGAGCCAGCCTTTGCTGACCGTCCCCTCCACCTTGCTCACTGACCAGAAGAGAGCCCTTCCCCCTGTCCTTAGAAAAGCACATGAGGCAGTACAGAACATCCTCCAGGTCATGGCCATCCCCCATCCTGACTGCAACCAGGACACCTCTGAATTACAATATTATACCTAGGGCTTTTTTCCAAAAAAATTATCAAATGGATAATTAGTGGTTATTTAAATTACAGCTGACCTGGAAAAGAATAAATTTACAAGAAGCACGGTACACCACAAAGGTTTATTTATTACCACATGAACTTCCAACACAAAATCCACAGACAATTACCATGTCTATGGAGCATTTGCAGTATTCCTGTACATTTAGTTACAACAATCTCTGAGGTCAGGTCATGAAGGATTACCATCTGAAGATATCATGAGAGAATATAAAATTTCACATCTTAAATACATCAGATATTTGGCTTTGTAACAAATGAAGCTGACAGTGCCCCAGATACAGCTGATCCTTGTATTGTCCCAGCACCTCCTGCTCTAGTTAATTAGGAACATTTGTTCACAGATAATGATGGAAGACTGACAAATGTTAAGCAACAGACACCTGGTACATGTTTAAAAAAAATATACAGCTGTTCATTAGTCTTTGCACATCTTTTCAGCTAGGGAAAGTACATGTCAAAAGAAAAAGATTTCAAAATATAGTGAAATCATACTGTCAAACTTACTAAATGAGACTGCCTTTCTGCTATAGCAGAGACGTAATGAAGTTTAAGTCCGCATTTCATTTCCAAACTCTTCTCTCCAAGGGAGTTGCCATTCAGCAGTGTAAAACAGGAGTCAAAGATGGGTTAAAACACATCATTCTTTCAATCCAACAGGCATTTTGTAGCACTTTTTTATTTTGTTCAGCTTTTTGAATTGAATTTCAAGTTCACATTCTAGAAAAAGTAAGAGGTTTTGTTTCTCATGTAGATTTATATTTAATACTTTGACAATCAAAACATTTTTTCTTTCAAAATACTTATGTGAAATTCTTTTGCTACTCAAAAGAAATAAATAGTGATACTAACTAGTGAATTCCTCTGTTTTTCCTTTTATTATAATTATTTTAGGTAGGGAGGTAAGTTTAGCATGACCTAGCAATCAATCATTTCTCCATGCAGCAACTGTAATGTTCTAATGTCAACACAATTATATGTATGCCTCATTAAAATGAGGACTAAATGGAGTATATGATAGTTCTCATTTCCACATAATTCCCACTTGAATTTATGATTTCATGCTTATTTACAATCCACAGGCAAGAGAGCATGTAGAAATGAGAAACCAAGCTTATTGGTCATTCCCAGCTGATCATCCCAAAGCTCATTATTACCCCTCAAACCAGACATTGTGTAAGGAATAGTTTTCTAGCTTAGTCCCGTGATTATGGATACTTTCCTTGATTTTTTATTCCCATTGTTAAATAGTGAGAAGAGAAAGTCTGCTTACTCAGGTTCCTCATTTAAGAAAGGCACAAATCAAAGAAAGGAGTGGTACAAATAAAGTCAGACTTCAGGTAAGTATTTACTGCTGAAAAGAAGGAAGAGTGAAAAATTATGATCAGGTATTATTTGAATCTGGGCATTCCCAGATTACCTGCCAGTGTATTCAGTGCCAGGAATAGCTGCTGGTCTTTACCACATCCCAAGGAGCATGTAGTTCCTATAATATGTATGTAGAGGGCAAATGCACAGAGCTTAGTGGCTGCCTGGAGAATTGAGTAGAGGTACACATGAAATGCCCACCACATCTGCTTGTCAGAGCAGCGGTAATATGAGCACAAGGACATAATCCAGAGCTACAAAATGGACAGCTGTGCAGGAGTGTGAAGGAAATAATTTTATCTATGGCATATCCCCATAGCTTGAAGGCATGATCTAGAATACAAAATTAGTTCATGTTAGTGTACTTTTTTATAGTGTCTTCCTTCAGGCACTATAAACCTAGGAGGAATGGAACTGTAGTATACTGGGAAGAGGAATATGAAAGATATGAAAAATAACAACATCAACAACAAAGAAAAAAGAAAGGAAGGAATTATCAAACAAGTCAGGAGCTTCATAAGTAATCATAAAACGTTTTGCTTTTGTATGATATAAGTAACATATGCAAATATGTTAAACATTACTAGTCTATCTGTTCAAGTTTCTGCATCATAACCTCAAGGATGGGTTATTTTGAAATGCCTCTTTCTATGGTAATTGATTAAAATGTTCAGTAAAATCAAAATGAAGCCAAGTCAAGGAAAGGGATACCCGAACATTTACAATACAGTATTAACAGTGGGAATTTGTTAAATTGAAGATCAACATCAGATTTTTAATAAATCATACTGGTTCAGTTTTATGAGAAAAATAACCTTTGACCTCCAAGCTTCCACATGTTAATATTTGTGGTATAATGGTCAAATCAGATTCATAACTGTAGCACACAGAGAGAGCAGGGAAGCCTCTCTAATCAAGCATATCATATTGCTTTTTAAGTATGTCATCATATCTAGGGTGTGGCACAGATATATATGGACAGAGACCTTCATAAATCATTACAGCCCAATAGTCTCCAAAGGGATATATGATAAATTAATTTTCTTGAAGTAGTGTATTTAATTTCTTTTACTTTGGTTAGTCTTCTGATAAAACAATTTTCCCTAAGAGGTTTAGGAAAAAAAGCAATAAGCACAGAAAAACTTAATGTTAGACTGATTTATTGAAATGTATTTAAAGTAGTTGTCGATCCCATGCTTCAGTGCCTCATCTTTGCATCTAAATGCACAATAACACAATAAAAATATATAGGACACAAGATTAAATCAAAACTGCTATTCTTTCTTGTTTCCCAGAACTTGTGGAGACTTCAGTGATCCCTAACAATTTGGCATCTGGAGAGCCTTTTGGGGTGTGAAGGAAGAGTGCACAAGAGTTCAGGACTTTTCTCAGAGGTCGTTGTAGACACTTCCATGTTTGTTAAGAAAGAAACACACCTACATCCTTTTTACTGATCACAGCTGCATATGCAGAAATTCTTTTTGTGCAAATCTGTTCTTAAATGGTAATCTGTGGTGGAGTAACAAATGGGACAAAAATCGCCATGGGCAGAGCTCAGAGGATGTGGGGGTGAAACCAACCACCCATTTTACTGTATCCTGGAAAATATATGGAAACATAATTACATTTTTGGGGGAGATCTCACAGAGACATAACCTCCTTATTTAAACCACCAAAAACAGAGTGTTTCAGATTGTTTTATACTCTAACTTAGTCCCCAGTGCTCCATGCAACCCTACAGAGAATAAAAAATAATGAATAGAGGGGAGCTGGAAGCCATGGTGGTGATCTAGCAACACAGCACTCTTGCAAAATTCTTTTTATATTTAACATTATTAATAAACATTCTATTGTTCTGATTTGTTGATTTTTGTGGTTTTTAAAATAGAATATGGCAACTTAGAGGCAAGAATACTATTGAAATAGTCATTAAGCAAACAAAAGAATATTACCTATCCCCAGATTATTTAGTCTCATTGCAAGGTGATGATAAATAAATATATACAGATAAAGAGATGTGTAAGTACCTGGTTGGATTCTGATCTACTTTTCCTGGTAGCTAAATACATAAAGGAAAGGTCTTCTGCCACTCCAACTATGAAGACTTGCAAGAAATTAAGTCTTTTGGAGAATAGAGACTATATGGGGGGAATTCATTTCTCAAATATAAAGGATTATTTCTAATTTCTCTTCCCATCTCAGCTCTTTATATGACAAAAATAAGATTTCCATGAAGAATAGACTTAGAGGAGATTGTCATAAAACTAAGGAGACATTCAAGGTTGATAGAACAAGTAGATGTTTGCCCGATCCTTTCTCATATCTTTCCACAAAGTTTATGTAATTATCATGCTATTTTTTTTCTTTTCTCTTCCTTCTAAAGGCATGCTTGTTTTCTTATTTCTTTAAAGACCAATGCTGAAAAGCCAACGCTTTTAAAGAAAAAATTAGTATACATGAGCCAACACTTGCAATTAATACATAAAATTTGATTAAAAAGTATTTCAACATGCTTATGTGAGGTTAGAAACCACAGTAAAAAAATGCTTTTGAGCTACTAGGAATACAGTCTGATTTCACTTTCTGCAGGACCACATATGAATAGAAATTTGTCTTTTTTCAATTTATTTTCTTTAATTTTTTCCAGACCTGTGTAATGTTAAAAACAATTTTTAAAAAAATGGAACAAAACTCACTGAAACTTATGAGAGGTGAGATAGACTCATGGGCAATATTACAAGTTCATGCTTACCCCAAGCAACAGTTTCGAGCAGAGTTTATGGAAACTCTGTAAACAAATACAGTTTTGTGTAAATATTTTTAAAGAGGAGATTTAATTATGAAAAATACATAGTGTTCACTGTTCAGTGAAATTGTAAAATTAATATCTGAGATACTGAAGAAGAATTTCATTACATAAGACCATCATAAGAAAATAAAATATCTGCCTGTTGCAAATGTAGACTTGGATTGAGAAGAGAAGAATCTCCTGTCACTGATGTTTCAACTTGCTAAGAATGTCTTTTATTCTTGGTTATGCTTGAAAAACAAGATAAATGTATTGTCAGATGTCGTTGCCATCATAGTCTGTAGATTTTTAACAGACCTTTATATGTGGTCTATAATGGTGTGTTTATTAATAAATGTCTTATGATTCTAAATATATTTAAATGTTATCTGAAGTTTGTGATATGAAGAGTTCCCCAAATTTTGGAAAAAATCTGAAAAGATGAAGAGCGTCCGCACCTGAAAGGAATTTTTTTGTTGTTTTTAACATTTACCAAAATCTTGTTCAATATACGTCTGTTTTCCTCAAAAACTGCTCAAAAACAGGTTTCTAGTTTGGTTTGAGTTAAGCTTCCTTTGCATTCATTCATTTAATTTAGTATAAGTTACTTAGATGTCTATGTAAATTTAATAAAAGAGTAAATTAAAGAAAGAAAAACCTTCCTTATAAGAACACTGAAAATTTTTACGAAAAAATCTACCACGAAGAACAGACTAATTAATTCCACAGTTCTGGCTTGCAATATAAAGTATCTACTCAACAGGATGCATCAGAGCAAATATACTCCCAGAGTTCTGCATCCTAATTCTATCCCATTCAGCCAATTAATTTTATTGTAATTAGCATCATCTTTGATGATCTATTTTCAATATTTTCAGCTACTATAAAAACTGTAAAGTGATCCAAATGATATCCTCTGATCTAAGTGAAGTTTGTATTTAAACTTCAAGAAACATCTTGGCATAGCTGATCTTCTCCTAAAAGGCAATTCAATATAATTCTGAAATATTTGTTTAGATAGACAATGATTGAAATACATGTTTTACAACAAAAAAGCATTTTAATTATTCTTAGTGTCCCAAATCACTGCTTTTGTCTTGCAAAATGTAAAGAAATCTCAATTAAAACTTAATTTCTTCAATCACTTCATTTTGTTTTTGTAAGTATGGTAAAATGACAGTATAACCCAAGGTACCATTCCTTTTCCCCGTCTTACCTGCATCCTTACCTACCTCACAGTTTCAGTGTTATCAGTAGTCAATCATCCTGCATGAATTTTGCAGTGCTTCTGATACCACCTCTTTCCCTGTAGGGGATTCCTTCTGTTCTTCAGGCATCTTACAAGCACACAGCCCTGAGTGTGGCCCTGAGAGTCTGACTCTGATATATGAACCCATTTCAGGAATTTTCATAATAAGACTTCTTTCAGATGCTAGCTCTTTCAAAATGTCTAATTCCTGCTTTTAAGATTAACCTGGGGTCTTTTTGCAGATGGTGCCTGACATAGGATATCCATATAACTACCCTTCACCCCAGTCTCCCTGAAGGTGCTGGGAGGGATATACAGGCATGGCTGCCAATGAAATCAGCCCACGAGGATAGCACGACTCAGCTTTTCAGCAGTTTCAGCTATTTTCCTCCTGTTACTTGTCAGTCCATAATCTATATCAAGACTCTTTACACTTTTTTGCTTTGTCCTCTCTGCCACTGCACGGTGTACTCAGGCGCTCCATTCTTAATGCTCCTGTGAAAGCAGGACAGATGAGAAGCATTCAGAGGGGGTCTCTCTCTTTCTACTAATTACCAAGAGAACCTGAGAGGTTTATCTCAAGCGTAGGCATCCACGGTATAGATGCTTTCAACTAAATGAGATGAATCCACTCCCCATGTGATTAGCCCTTTTAAGATGATGGGGTAGAAGCACTAATAGAAGCAAGCATATACATATATAAGAGGAATTCAAACAGAGTTTGAATTTTTTTTTCTGAATGCCAAGGTTATTTTTGTATTGTAGTAAGGCAACTAGATCAAGGACTGTAACTACATGAAGTCATGCTGTGCTCAGCAGTATTCCTATTTTTTTGTCTGTTTGATAGAAAATGAGAGACATGCCAGTGGAAACTACAGTCGCTTCTCTCAAACAGCAGTCATAAAGAATGTTATGAAATCTTCTGCCAAATAATACAATACATCTCAGCGCAGAGAACCTATATTTTTGTTACCAGCATTTTAATTAGAAGCTTATCTTGTGATATTGGCATTAATGACCATGTCAATGGTGAAAACCAATCCTATTCACAGTTTACTTCTTGTTTACCTTTTTCTCAAAAGCTGGAGAAAGAGATTTAAAATGTTAATACCATCAATACTTCAATCAGTAAAATAAGAAGGAATAGCAACCATTTTTCTTTTTCTGACATCTTTCTCTTACACTGTCAATGTTAAAAATAATGCCAGCTGCTGCTTAAATTAAATGGAAACATTAAACTAGATTTTAATTAAAACCATTTTCCAACAGATGTAATTTTTTGTATGTGGCAATAACCTTAGCTTGTGAAACAGTTCCAGGGTAGAACTTTGAAAGTTTTGAGACAGGGAGGTCAGCTAACAAGAACCATCTCATCATCACCAATCCCTGAGGAGAGTAGGATATCTAGAAACCACAAGGTAAAAGACGCAAAGGTCAGTCAATAAGGAAAAGATCACCACAACATTTTGAGGAAGTTAAACGTTGTTTCCTTGCTCTATGAAGCTATGCAGAACGGGACATCTGACAGTCCACCTTGCCACACCCAGGGCTGTGCTGGCAGGTGCAAGTAGACTGCACAATATCTTTTGGACAGTCAGTGAATCCATGAAAAGATGAAGTAAGCATTTTCAAAGTTATAGTACTATATGCTTACCCAAGGGGATCATTTTCAAGGAAAGAGAGGTCATTCAATATGATCTATTTATTCCAAAGCCTGTTGTATAATTATTATTTCAGCTGAATATCTTTTCCCAGGCTTAGGTATGAGTGTTGAGAACTCCACTGGGGGATGTGAATATCTGCATCATACTGAACTTTAATTTGTGTGAATACTTTAATCTCAATTCTGTAGGTTAGTCATGTATTCTGTATTACCATTTTTATTTATTCAGCAGATTTTTCAGAGCAATTACCTTTCTCTTAATTTCCACTGTATTTTTTCCCTTCCATGTTCAATTCCTGTTGTACTTTCACCATTTCTGACTTCTGCTTTTTAATTTTGGTTTCATAGAATCACTACGTTGGAAGAGACCTTCAAGTTTATTGAGTCTGACCCAGCCCTAACATCTCAAACCATGGCCCTGAATGCCACATCTAGTCCTTCTTTAAACACATCCAGGGATGGTGACTCCACCCCCTCCCCAGGCAGACCATTCCAATACTTTGTCACTCTTTCTGTAGAAAACTTTTTCCTAATATCCAACCCGTATTTCCCTTGGCACAGCTTAAGATTGTGTCCTCTCGTTCTGTCTTTCAAAGTCCTTTGGTCCAAATATTGTCCCTATCTTCCTCAGTCTTATGAGGAAAAAAAAAAAACCAATTAGTTTAATAGCCAGGGTGGAATCCCAAAGACCAGATAGGATCAGAGACCCACATATCAGAAATGCATGTGAATGTTCATTGCAGAGCCCGTATATCTTGGCTACCCCTAAGCTGAACCATGGAGAACTGAACCAGGTGCACCTAGATTACAACTTTATCAGAAAACCTTGTTTTTCTGGGAACTAAATCCACTTCTGTCCACTTGGAAATTCTGTCTTCAGAGTGTACAGCTGACCTCAATAAAATACCCTTTTAGGGCGGAATTCACCACACTAAGAGGTCATAAGCTGAGAACATAATGTATGAAGTTAAGGTTGGTTCCCCTTTAATTTATGGGTAGAGAAGTCAGGTTACCTCTTTTTCTGATGGAGATGACTATATGTTATATTATTAAATTAGGTTATTTTCATTCTTGCTACTCTGGGCAGGCAAAGGGCTTCGAAGAAAACAGGTCCATAGAAAAGAATTTCAGTGTTACACTGCATAAAAGAGTGGGGTCAAGAAAAGAAGCAGTCCAGTACTCTCCTTGCTACTCTACACCCAGTCCATCTGCACCATGACCTCCTTCGTCTTACCTCAAACAAAATAATATTTGTTCTTCCCTTTTTGCTTGAAAAGTGTTTATAAGTCTTCTGCAACCCTGGAAATTTTTCCAAATCGCAGGAGACCAAGCTCAAAACTAGCTAATCCAATTGGCACATATCAGAGCAGTTTTATAGGACGATCGTGCTCTAATATATCTCCACTTAAAAGAAACAAAATAACTTTCTTCAGATGATATTCCATTCTGAGGCAACAGTTTCAGATGATATTTTTTCGTGCTATGTATTTAGGTGAAGAAAAAAAAGAAAAAGAAATAACGAGCCATCTTAGTTCTTATGCTTGGATGTAATATGTTCTAAGCAAAAAGGAACCTTCCCTCAAAATTCTCTCAGCCTTTTGTAGTCTGAAAAGTTTTAAAACAAACCCTTTCTCTTTCTTTTCCTATTTCAGAATGAAAAACAAAGAACAGCTCCTTAGAAGTACAAGGATTACTCTTATTCACAGTCACACTCAAAAACCTAAGTATACTGCTAAAGTAGTAAATTGGTAGCAGGAACTCTAAATTCTGACAGGTACTTTTACAAAGTTCTTCCTCAGGGATAGTAAAGAAAATAGACACTGTGTTGAGCAGTTGTTTCTAACTCTGATTCACAAGATTTTCAAAATTTAGGTTAGATCACTTCATGGATTTCAGATACTCCTCTATTAAATGAGTCTGATGTACCATGGTAAGGGATCAAATTAAAGACATTTGTAGTCTCTGAGATAATTAAAATTAGTATTGATGCATCTTATCATATCACAGAAATAAGCTTAAAACAAAGCCCTTCTAATATTTGAGGTCTCGTTACTGTAGACTTCAGGGCTAGAGAAAAAATTCGCTAAGACAAATGGAAGCAGTACCAAAAAGTTAGCAGCTTTTTTTTTCTGCCATCAGTGAAGTTTTTTAAACTGGAAAACTCTCTAAAGTGGCATTTGAAAGAAAGACCTACTCCCCCAACAAACAAGCAAACAAAACTAATGAAATAACATTTTCTTAAAGGGCTCTTAAATAGTGAACAAAAAATTAATTTTAAAAAGAATTTTAAAATGCACTCAATTTACTGCTTTTCCTGAAGATGTGACGTATTGAAGTCCTTATATTTAAGCAAAAGCCCAATTCCATTTTTATACACTGAAACATCTGCCAAGTTAGCAATTTCTCCAGGTTGTTAACTAAGTACTAAGGTGTTATCTCACGTAGAAGGATGGTATTTTGCTAGGAAGTTTCCTGGCATAATTTTATTTGAATTTTCTGCCTCCCAAAATTCTTACTTTTAGCAAAAAATTCAGTTTGATTTTTAACTGTATTTTAAGTACTAAGGAAAATAAAAATAATCTTTTCTTTCAGATCTGTCTATAAATGGAACTCTAAAACAATAGTTTTAGACATAGAATCTGAATGGATAGATATTCACCCCATTTTTGGAGTGCAAAAATATATCCTTCTCAGCTTTCTTTTTTTGTGGGGAGTGAAATGACTTTTGTTCCTGCTTCCTGACCTGTATGTAAGCCTAACTCTTTCTCTGTTTACATCTTGTGGAGAAGCAAGGCATTTCAAAAAGAGGGCAATGCGCATGAGCAGTGACCTTTGCCTGGTTGAAATGGATTCATGCTGGGATGCCTGTTTTTCTGCCTAAACCCCTAGCAGTGCGTCTTATTCTCTGAGACTACCTGAGCTTCCTCTGCCATGTCTCAGGACCAGAGGAACCTCCAACAAGTGACACTGTGCCATCACCAGCTGCCATTCTCAGGGACCAGCTCTGTGTTTTCCAGAAACAGACATTTGACTAGGATGGAAGTTTGAAAAAATTAGTTCAATAATAAGAAAGCTGATAGTTATTTGTACAAATTATTTTATAAAAATTATCTTGTGTTTACAGAAATTATAACTGGGTCATGAAGAATTCAGAAGGTAGTAGATTAAATTTGTTGGATAATTTGCCAAATAATTCAGTTAACAGAAAATCATGTAAATCTCATAAAAAATCCCCATCTTTTATCTTTGGAAATGTTTAATATAGGAGTATCCCAGTGAGAAATATCAAGCCACAGTCAAATGTCTGATGGGTTCATATTTGTTTGAAAAGAATATGTAGATTTCTGAAAATATAATTCAATATGGGTAATTAATTAATTATGATAAATCATCAGCAGAAAGTCTTTGTAAGCTAAAGAGAAGACTGCTGGAAACAGAAAATTAGTTGAATAAAATTAGATATCAAACTCCTTGGAATGTTAGAATGTCTTTCACTTGTTTTTTTCTTAAATAAATCACATTTGCCAAGTAAAGCATATAAGCAAAAGACGATGAAGGGCATAAGGGATGTTATAAAAACTAAATAATATTGCATCTGGGCTGTGAAGCTGGGGTTGCAGGAGGTAGAAAACATACATAGCTAAAATGATTTAGAAAAATATTGCAATGTATTGTTTGATATACTTGCAAAACCTCAGTGTGTCATTGCCAAATGTAAACTGCAGCCTGGCATGATGTCAGCATAATGTACATCCTCTTACAGTTGGTTTCACTTGTTTCTCAGGATAGCTTTATATAACACATTTTCTTGATTTGATAGAAACATCACTTTACTTCATTTCCTATACCCAGAATGGAAAATTTATTGAATTCAGGCTCTCACTTATATTATTCATTTTGTTTAGATTTAGCTGGAGTTATTGCATGAAAAGTGACTGACTGCTGGCAGACTCCTTCAACCATTTCTGGACTTTGTTATAAGTGCACCTACACTCGTGTATGCAGAACCGTAATTTTTGCACTCAGTACAATTATACCAAGGAAATCTTACCAGCAAATTGAAATAAAATTGCAAATGACTTTTCAAATGCACAATATATGTTCTTATGTGTGTATGTGTATATAAATATAGTATGGAGCTTAATTCTACAAGATCTGAGTATTATGCATGTAACTCAATAAACCATCTAAATACATATTGAATTTATCTAGATCTTAAAAGTTATTATTCATGCTTAATGTTTTGCGTTGTGTTATGTTATTCAAGCTTAGGTGTTTTGGTGAACCAGGGACATAGTTTTCACCATCTTGCAGGACCAACACCTAATCTCAGGACTTCAAAACATATATTTTAATAGATTTTTAAATGGATTTGGGAATTAAATGAAAAACTCAGAGTTTTGGATTTCCACAATTAAACAAAACCCAGAGTCATGAGACTAAAAGAAGCAGATTCTAAGTAACTAATAGGTTAAAATGGAATGTGCTGAGATTTTATATTGAAGGATTTCAGGATGCTATGTCAGGACACAGCACAGGTTGTCTAGAAATGTTCATGTGATGAGGGCATGCTACTGCAAAGCGCCACAGCACCACTCTTGAGGGCAGCCTGATGAACACTACGGCAATTTCCCTCCTGTTTCAGGAAATGCTGTCTGTTGGAACAGTGTTACCTGATTCAGTCATTAAATGGACTACTTGTAAAACAAAAAACTGCATTCTCCACAGCAGCCACCTTCTCATCATGTCCCTTGTGGTACTAACATAGGAAATTCAGCCTGAACATTCAGCCTGAGGTTAAGTGCTCAGTTACAAACTAGACAGAAGCACTTATTTGGCTCATTTGGGACACCAATTGTCTGGGCTTGGTTTTTAGCTTCAAGGAGCTAGGAGGCTGCTGAGGTACTGAACACAGAGTGCTTTTAGGTTTTTAGATGAGAATTTACAGCAGCTCAGCAAAGAAGTAGGAATCAAGAATAAATGGGCAGGTAGATTAGGCTCTCAAGTTTCTTCAACAATTTGTTGAGCAGCATGAATCCCTGTTAAGCTATAGGGATATTTAAAAACAAATTCATGCATGTTTTACGAGTGAAACTGGCATGCAAAATCTAACTCTGGGGCTGCAACTTCAGTGACAATCTCTCCCTTCCTATGGAAGAGAAAAAAATTAGTGAAAGTATCCAGACATCTTCCTATAACACTTTTTCTTTTTTTGCTTTGAAAATTCAAAGTAAACTGTTAAATAGAATTTTAAGGAAATTACTAGGCTAGTGAGATAAGTTGAAAATCAGAGAAAAATTTTGTAGTCTGCTAATCTGGTGTCTAAAACGAAAATTTGGTGAGAAAGTTTGGCATTGCTGTATTAGTAAATACAAAACTCATAGCACAGAGCCACAGAACAGATAAAATTTTAAGAACATATCTAATAATTTTGCATAATATTCAGTAATATTTTAAAATTAATATAGGTACCAGAAAATAGGATCGTTTTCATTAACTCACAATATATAGAAAAATTTATTAAGTTTCACAGGTCTGATGATACTGATACCACAATAATTGAATATTATTTACTGTAGTTGTAGAATTACTGTGGATTCATCATGTTTCTTGATATTTTTGCTCTTGTTCACATAGAGCTGGAAGATACCAAGTTATAATTTTTTTACAATTTTTCTATACAAGTAGATAAATAACACCTGAGTTTGTGCTTCGATGTTGTGGTTTAATTCCAGACAGCATCTGAACCCCACACAGCCACAGTCATTCATCTCCCCTCCCCACACTGTGAGAGGAAAAGAATCAGATGAAGGATCAAAACTGAGAAAACTCCCAAGGCCTGTTTAATAGGTAAAGCAAAAGCTGTGAGAGTGAGAAAAGAAGTTCATTCATCATTTCCCATGGGCAGGTGCTCAGCCATCTCCAGGGATGCAGGACTCCACCATACGTAACAGTGACTTGGGAAGACAAATGCCACCACAAGATCTCCCCCTCCCTTCTCTTTACCCCAGTTTTAAAGCACACCATCATACGGTAAGGGAAATCCCTCTGGTTACTTGGGGTCAGTTGGCTGTGTCCCCTTCCAGTTTTTTGTGGACCTCAGTCTCCTCGCCGGCAGTGAAGCATGAGGAGCAGAAAAGCAGATGTTATTACTGTGTCAGTACCGTTCAGTAGTAACTAAAACATCAGTGTGCAATCAAAGCTTTTTAGCACAAATATTAAACTTAGCACTACATAAGGTATTTTGAAGAGAATTAACTCCATCCCAGCTATGATCCTTATGCTAGAAAGAAGAAGGAAGAGAAAAACAAAACCACAGAAAAAAATTAAAATGAAATAAAACATAAACCAAACAACAACACAACAATTTTCTATATGCAATAGATATCAGCTAAAATGGGGATACAGATGGGAATTAAAAGAGAAAGGGGCATGAGTACATTATATCCTACTTATTCAAGCAGATAATGTAGAGCTTGATCATCTTCACTGAAAAAGTCAGTGATAGAACCAAAAATAGAGCTCAAAACTGGTATATACTGTACAACTGTTACAACAACGCTAACTTTAGGCATTCTGTATCTAACTTTTTAGAAGTGTTTGCCAAGGTCATGTTGAAACTAGGTAGATGATTGCAGCAGGCAATAGCAGAAATATCTAGGAAGGTGAAAAATTGATTTTTCTAAAAAATGCAAGGACAGCTGAAACAATTGTAAACAGTAATAGTCATGGGACTCACAACACAAGAAAACGCCCTAGATACTCTGGAAGGTATTCCCTGAGACAACTTTGAGTATGGTTATCAGAAATTTATAGTCAACAGAATATTATTCTGATGTCAAATCTGCCCGTGATATAATAAATTCATGCATAAACATGTAACCTTTGTAACATGATGATAATTGCATTGATGGTGTTGGTAAAAATAAAGTGCGACTGGTTTAGCAAGAGCAGATTATTATGTACTAATTTTAGCAGACAATATAATAAAATCATAATCAAGTACAATGAGCTTCTATAACATAATCCCTGATGTAAATTGGATGTGAAATAATTTCTTCCTATTCCATATTAAAAATTCAACATAAAGGATGTTTGTGCTCCATCGATTTAGTTTCAGAATTAAGATTTGGTGTTGGCTTATATAAATATGTAATTGTGATGTTTTATTTCTTCAAAGTCCCAGAGCAAGCTCTACGTGTCCTGTTTAAGCACTTGTACAATCTCTCCCTGACAACCTATTCACCAGAAGCATTCTAGCATAGACCTAAACATATCTTTAATGCGAGGATGGGTAACTGTTACCTTAAAGTCCAGCATGAAAAAAATTCATGCTGAAAACCCTATGGTTTCCATTCTTAAAGGGATGAGGAGCAGATATTGCTCTTGTAATTTGTTGGATATTAATGTTTCTGAACTACGGAGCAGGACTGCCAGGGGATGTTCCACAAGCATTATTGCAACATCCATCTCAATACAGGGTGAGACGAGAGATGGCAACATCTTTCATCTTGCCAACAGCAGCCAAAGTTCTCTTTGTTACAAAGCCTTTTAAAAGCTTTTCAGCCAATTAACACTACACGTACACCTTACAGCATACAATAGTTGCTTGGTTTATATTTTTTGCAGCTCAGAAACTCTCTATGCTCCAAATATTTCAAGGCAAAAAATTCAACTCTGTTTCAAACCTCCATCTATGTAAGCTTATTGCAATGCTGTGAAAGTCCTCTGCTTTATCAGTTCCCACAATTTTCCACGATTCCCCCTCTGAGTACGACAAAAAAATGAAACCTCTCCTGATATCTCTGTCAATTATTAACTGCATTGCATTGCATAGTTCCACCATGGTGCGTTTTTTTCTCATCTAATAAAACAACGCTACAAGTTTACTACACAAAATTACATTGTCATTGTTACTATAACAATCAATACATATAAACCTATTTTGCAAAGTTCCCTTAACCAAGGTGCAAAGCTCCATCCTTCAAACAAATCATCTAAACATGATCCATTGTCTCTTGTGATTTGAGATGTTAAATCTTTCAGCTTTTGTATGCTTTTGTGGATGGATTCAGAATGGTCAGACAAGTTCATACAGCACAATCCTTCAAATTCTTCACAACCATGTCCCTGTGCCACTAAAAGAAAATCGATTGTTGCTCTATTTTGTAGGGTGCCACGTCTAACACTGCTGATTTCTATCAGCATATCACTGATTGCAATGGATGTGGTATTGGTTTCTTTATTCAGTCAATTTTTATGTTATTGCTGAAGTAAGTTGGGGTAAAAACAAACCTTCTGAAACTCTTTTCACAGCTTTCCAGGGCATAAAATCACTCTTACAATTGTCTTCATATTGATGGGCAAATCTTTTTCCTCTATTTTTTTTCTTAAGGACTGCTTTAGCCCTAGATGCTATCACAGTGAGCTATCCAATGCTGCATGGACACCTTCAAGGTGTAATGGAATGCCTTGCCAAGCCCTATCTCCACAAATGAACCAGTATCCTTTTGGTAATTGTCATGGATATTGGTCAGCCATGGAAAGCCCAACCGCAACAGTTTGAGTACTTATTAAAATTTGAGCTTCTATATACAAAATAATGGGGAGTAATATTAAAATGCATTCTAGATCAACGGAAGTGGGGAGTAGAGGTGACACTGCAGATGAGGTTGAGCAAAGTTTTATGGTTTCAATTTTTTTTTTCCAGGAGACATTCCTCGAGCTTTTATTACAACATCAGCCTCAATACAGGGTGAGACAATTGAAAGATGGCAACAGCTCATGTCTTGCCAACATCAGCCAAAGTTCTCTTTGTTACAGAGCCCTTTAAAAGTTTTTTAGCCAATTGGCTAATGTTAAAAGCTTACAGATATCTACTTAAGCCAATCAATAAGCACTACGTGTACACCTTACAGCATACAATCATTGTTTTATATTTTTGGCAGCTCAGAAATCTTCTATGTTCCAAATATTTCAAGACCTAAGATTCAACTTTGTTTCAAACTTCTATCTATGTAAGCTTATTAAATGCTGTAAAAGTCCTCTACTTTATAGTTCCCACAATTTTCCCACATTAATTAAGGCTCTATATTAATATAATTTGTCTTTTTTGTTTTTTTCCCCCTACCTTTTTACTGCAGTTTTATCTTTTACTCATTTTTTTTTTCCATTACCTAGAGTAAGAGAGGAATCCTGTCTTCTTGCCCACAAGGACTCCATGCTTGCTATTTACAGAAGCTGGGCGTTACAGAACTTAGAAAGCTTACTCTGCATGCCAGAAGAAATTGTTCAGCTGCGTCCTGAGCTCGCTCAAACCATGGACTGAGCAAGCATCCAAAAGAATAAAGAGGCTAACAGAAGCTCCCTTTTGTCCAGAATGCAAAAAAAAATTGTTGAACTACTGGAAGAGATGTGGGATGCCAATACATGGAATGTTAGCATATTTCAGCTAACACAGACATGGGAGAGAGTCTGTCTATAAAAGGATTTTTATGGACCAAGGTTCTCCAAGTCACTGGGCAGACTAATAGGGATATGTTGCTTTGTTCTTCCTATGTCTCTAGGAGGGTCAGGAGGTATCAGAAAGTCATCAAGCATTTTCTATTTCCTGATAATTAATAAAAAGGAAAAAACACAACATTTCCTCCATGTTTTGCAAAGAGTTCAACTTCTTGTGCTCATGATCCATGCATATCACAAACAGCTGCTTAATGCCTACTGGCAGACATGCATCACAATGTTCTTGCTGACTCATAATCAGGTAAAACTCATCCCTCTAATTTTACTGTGTCATCACTGATGGCAAACTTCAGTGGCTCTTACAGAGCTTCCTTCAGCTCTGGGGTAATTTCATTCCTTTTTGCCTCTTCTAGTTGTCTGATATGCACAAGAAAAGTGTAAGAGTTTATTTAGTTGCAGAAGCTGCCAGAGAAGAAGAATTATAGATCTAGATGATCTGCACCTGAAACTACAGCAGATGCTGAGGTGTTTGACTTGAATATATTGCCTTGTTACAGTGCAGCTGATTGAGGGCTCTTTATAGCATGAAGTGTCAGAAATTAAGTTTGTATTTTAAGCCCTTTTTGTGCTATCTGAATGCTTTATACAACTTTGGCTAGAAGAGCCGAACTCTTGCTCCCACATGAAATGGTGAAAACTTGATCTGAAATATTATTATCAAAGTGAGGTTATTAAATCTAGTTTTAGATGCCTGTGTATATTACAGATATCTGAATTTTTATCTAAATTTCCAAGCCTCTTCCTTATCAAAGAGACATGTACGCTTCAGGGTACAATACAATTCACCCTTTTCAGCTATTTTCAGTAGGAAAAAAAAAATTACACTATACACATGCCTCTTTCCACAGCTGTATATTAGTGATTTCAAAAACAGTAGTTCAGGAGTGGATCCTTATTATATGGACAAATCTGAACCCCTGTCTGTTTTGATTATAAAATTTAATTCTGGCATTCTATTGCCCTACTGAGCTAATAGGTATTTAGATTAAAAGGACATTTGAGCAGGAATGATCTTCATTTCCTAGTGGCAGTTCTATAGAGAAGGTAATGACACTTAAAGGAAATTTTTAGGAAACTGTAACTTCTTCATTTAGATACATTAATTTTTATTTATTTTTTAAAGGACAGACCTTTGGGAATATTGTCCTCCTGGTCACATGCATTTTTTCCTTTTAGCTGTATTTGAAATTTGAGTCAGAGTCAACTTATCCTGCAAGGAAGATAGCCAATTCATTTATTACTGAAGACAAAATACGAACATTTGGGATCATATTCAAAGGTAGTAGCCAAACAGTTATTGCAGTTTAAACATCACCTTTGGTACACAATGAACATGCATACTAGTTTGTCATGAAATATCAGTATGACAAACTTCTTTCTTCAAACTTTGCTTCTCTTAACATTTTGTCTCATCATCAGAAGGAATGAAAAAAACACAAGAAGCCAACATCTGAGTCCAACGTATTAAAACTAATTTTAATTAAAATTATTTCTTTGTTTGCTTCATCAACTATTATTGTGCGAATTTGATTACAGGTTCCCTCAGGCAAGGAATAAAAGACAAAAAATGTTTTCTTAAATAAGCCAATGTAAGTCTGAAAAAGATTTTGAAAACCTGGAAATTCTCCAGATGCTCACAAGTGTAACTGGTTTAAGTATGTTCTTGTGCCGTTGAAGGGTACCTGAAAGCATGTACTTTTAAGTTTGTCATAGTAAAAAATAACAGTCTTCCTACTGAGTAGTGGTTTGGCATAACAAGAGGCAAAATTCTTCATCTGAAGTATCCTGAAAATGGATGGTTCTCTTAGCTCTTCAGGTTCCTGAATTCTGGGTTCATGTGGCAAAGAAACCTGGGAATGTAGAGACTGTATTTCTTTTGGCTAAAACTAGACTGGAAAATTTTATGAGCCCACATTACACCCTTCAATATAATAGGAACCAAGTACAGACAACCTGATAAGGAGTAAGTAAAGCACAAGATGACATTCTGCTGTTAGCCAGAGTGCACACTAGTGAGCTTACCCTGGTGTTTTTGCTGTCTGCGGGAGAACAGAAAACAAATAACCTTGTATTTATGGCTTAGTCAAGTAGTACTTGACCCAGAGTAAAGATTTCTTATGCAAAATTAACCAACAAAATTATTTGAAGTTACTTGAGCAGAAGAGTTTATACTGTAACATTACTTTGTGCCTTCTGCCTGTAATGGTCTTTGCCTAGTGCACAGAGCCCTACAGGCAGCCCTATTATACAGATTTGTTGTATAAAATTGATATATGAGCCTTTCATCTACTTGTAAAAGCCCTCAACAAATAATAAAGTACTTAATATCTAATAAAGTAAAATACAGTGTTATACTGGGCTACCAAACCAAGAACAAATGATTTCAGAATCATTGCACTTTAAGCAGAAAGAGGTTTCATATTTTCTGTGACGGCTGTCTAGCAATGTAATGTGAGGTTCTGCAATTGACCAGTCATTTCACCCACCTTTTCTTCATCTTTTTTGTTTTTCTGTGATAGCAACCATATAGTGATACCAACAGTGGTCTAATCTTGCAGAAAATGGAACAGTGAATGCTTTTGTTCCAGTTTATGTTATGTCATATACACAGCCAACTGGTACAAGACCGGTGGCAGTACTTCTGGAATGCTCATTTGCTCATTGAACAACTTCTGATACTTAAATTAACTCCAAGTTCGTACCATACTTAAATTTTCTAAGAGGGTTAGAGCCAGTTTCTGGGTTTCTCTACTAAGAAAATATACTAGCATTTTTCTTCATAGGTTAACTGGTTTTTTGAATGTCACTTTAAGTAACTTAACTGATGCCATAAGAAAAGCCTCTATCAGAGCAAGAAAAAAATCTGACCCCTCAATTTCTTTATCACAAAAGCATTCTTTCTTTTTAAGATTTTACATGTGACCTAAGAAAAGAATATTTGATGGAGCAAACTTTCCATTTTTTTTTTTTTATTTGCTGAACTCAAGGAGAATATTGGCCAGCAGCCTGAATGAAGAAATTACTTGGATTCTTTCCAGGATTTCACACAAGTTTTCAAATGCCTTTGACTGTCAGTGAGGAGGTGAAAAGATGTGTATATATAGCAAAAGAAGATGGTTTAATGGCTAAATCACATTTTGATGTGCTGGGAAATTAGTTCACAGCATATTTTAAGTGGGGTTTTTTTCCCACTAAGAGAATAAAGACAAATTAAAAAGTCAGAAAGGAAATCACAATAAATGTCAAGCAGATAGGTAGATTTACAAATAAAACTTGGTAATGCTGTCTGTCAGTAAAACTGTCTTTATTATTTAGTTCCATCCAAAACATCACAGAATGTCAGCCAGCAAGTGCATGAATTATATTTCTGTCTCAGGGATTAAAAAATAATAATTGTAACATCTTCCATAAAATGCCAGGAATATTGTCTACTCTTCCTGCATAAGGTTGATTATTTGAGGTTATTTACTTGATATGATGTGAAGGAACAGGAAGTCAGATCTAACCCAGAAGTTTCAGTGGGTTTTGACCTATTTGAAGGTCTCAGATCAACTTCAGAAAGCCTTTATTGTGAACACACCCGAAACATCACACATTTAAGAATTTTTAAAGGATTCACCAACAATCCATTGGATAGCTTTGTAGGTAAGTCCCAAGTACACATTCCACACTGGGAAAGTGCAGTCTCTTCATAAAGTATGCAGGTTGCCTCTGTGCAACACATTTCTGTCTACTATGCCCAGACTTGTAACAGAAAAAAAAGTAGTTGAAGGAGGTAATTAGGGAAAAAATTAGAAAATTATGCCATTCAGAAATATGTTGTCTATCATGCCTGGTTTTAACTTCGAGTTGCAGATTTTCTACTTAGTTTATTCTGTCATGATTATGTTTTTTCATAACATTTTAATGATTAATTTTCATATCTATTACATTTTGAGCAATGATATTCTTAAAAAGAAATTTTTTGTCTAGGAAACTCTATCATCAGAAGAGGTTGGTCTTTGGTTTTCAAGTGTTCACCTAGTTCAGCTTCCCAAAGGAAAATCAAGATTTAAGAGCATCTGGTACAGATATAAGAATTGGTACCTGATTGTAATTGTTTTGTCAGAATAATTAGGTCTTTGCAGTTATTAAGCAATTACAGTTGTCATCAATTTTAAATACTTTGCTTTAAACCTTAGTGATTTATTGCTAATTATGTGAATTAATATAAACTTAATTGGTTATGATGGTTGAATTAAAGAATGATTACATATTATAAAACTGTACCTCAGATGAAGTAGGTTTCTTTAACAGATTTTTGTCCTCTGGATAACAAGACACAGACATTGCAAGCATAAATGTATTTCACTGAATTTAATATTAATTCTGAGTAATCAGAGCATGAAATGTAATGGTTAATAATAAATTAATGATAGGAGAAACATCCAGACAGTAGTTCTGTTTCAGAATATACTGTGTAGGGTTTTTTAATGCCCTTATGTTTAGCATGAGGGATTGTTTCCTTCCAGGAGAGCAAAAAAGCATGCTCCTTTCCCAATGTACTTTTCAGGTCTAATGAAATGCTTCTTGAAATTCAGAATAAATCATCATACTGACAGATCAATATCTGAAAACAGAAGTCTGTGTTTCCAAAACAATTAAAGAGATATATATGCATTTAGAAAATATCACAAAGAAAACATTTCATTTCTTTTAAGTAAAATTAGTCCAGTATCCTGAATTTGGCATAAGTTAAAAAAATTTCAAATGGTGCAGATATTATGCATGTACAGTGTTTTACAGTTCTGCAAATACTGTAAACATCTTGATCTGAGAAACTCCTTCATTTTTAACCTGATGCCAAACAAGGGAGTCTTTTCACAGGTAATGTGAAGAAGGGCAGTGCCTGGATATGATTGTTATATTCATTAAGCTATATTGGGAAAAGGAGGATATGGTAGAAAAGAAGATACAGCAGATTTGGGATATTCTTCTTCTCTAAGGCTTTTATTCAGACATGACTTATTGAAAGTAATGTTCTTGTGCCAAGTTTAGACTGCCCAAAGGTGCCACTCCGTTGACTTTTTCCCATGACATGCAAAGCCTGCATTAACATTGAATTTCTGTTCTCCTTATCCATTTATATATCTCATATGCAAACACATGGATCACATATAACCTTTCTACCAGATGTACTTTAATCTTTAATAGATTACTAAGCTTCCTATGTTCTTTGACTTCTACATAAAAACTTCACAGATATATTAGAGAACCATGTTATAACATTTTTATGAGCCAATATCCTTAAAATATGACCAAAAACAATTCAAGAAAGGACATAAAGGTTAAAGACAGAGGTCTATGACTGCTACTTCAAGAAAATTATAGAAAAGCTTGAAGAAAATTTTTTCTCACATAAATCCTTATGCATCATGGACCTCAAATTTCAAGTTTCACCTTCTGTTGACTTTGCTATCGTATTACTTAACAATATAAGGGGTCTGATGAAGCTGCTTTCATGAATGATAATAATTTGCAATAATTGGGTAGCTTAAGTATAATTTTAAACAACATGGGGAAAAACTATCACGAAGATTCTTTGTGATTTATTTAAAGTGGTAGCTTTTTTTTTTTTTGTCAGAAAGATCAGAAACATATCGTAGCAGAGCTGTGCTAGATTTATTTATTTATGTATTGGAGAAGCAGCCTGTAGCTCCTTTCATTTCAGTATTTCATATCAGTGCAGTAACTCTGAGAGATCCACAGAAATAAAATAAATTCTATTCCAGGGAAAAAGAAGAATAAGTCAGAGGTCCTAAAGTGTGGCTGTATTTTTATTATGCAGTTGATGAAGGAAGAAACAGCCTTTTTAGAGAATAAAGAATTATTGCATTAGTAATTTTGCAACCAACAAAATTTTTGGATAACAAACTAGAATGGCTCGGATTACCTTTCAAAAATATTTGAGGTGAAAACCATTTCAGAAAATGGAGCCATCAATTAAGTAAGTACCCCATATTCAACAAAGTGCTTAAGCTTTTCAACTTAGGATGTGTCTAAATGCTACAGTGCTTTGCAGAACAGTGACGTACATATGTTAATGCTTAAATTTTTGCTCATCTGAGATCTTAATGAATACCCCTCTAAAAATCTTGACCTAATATAGAATGATCACTTTCTCTATCACTAGCAGTTCAGCTAAATTCTGTTTTTTCTCAACCACAGATGTGAAATAAAATCTTTTAGAGACTGACTAAACTACAAATTATGCCTCAGAGATATGAATCAAAGTCTAAGATAAGAAAAGCTTTAATTTTTATACACTTAGGCACCAAAATTTGCAAGAAGAAATATAATTTTTCTTGCATTCCTAAACTTCATGTAATTTTTGTGAAATCTCTTTTCATTTTTACTATGTCCTTTTCTTTGAGTGATTAGTTTCTTGGCATAAGACACAACAATGACAATCAAAAGAAACTATTCCCTTAAAGATTGTACTGTAAAAGAAGCCAGAAAATAGAGTTTTAATACTTAATAGTATGAAAGACTTTCCTAGTAAGTTAAATACTGGTTTTGCTTAGACAGAAAAAGAAAATTCCAACAAACAGCTTAACTGTCTCTTTCTTTAACTCATCCAGCCCTTTCTTCTGTAGCAGGTAAAACACTCTATTGATTTTTACAAAGGGACAAAGAGAACACGAAGTACATGAAGTATGTTACTGCATATGCTCCCAAACACCTGAAAATCAAATATTCACATTCAGCTGCACAAACTGGTTTTAACAGACTAGCAGAAAGATATTAAAGAAATAGGAATGCTGCATCTAGTAAGACCTGACACATGATCTTAAATAAGAAAGAAAATCAATCTACTTTCATATGCTTTTGTCAGCCGATAGCAATCCTGCAATAACAACAAAAAATGTAGTGCAGTGTAAATGTGTGAGTCAAAGCTCACAAGTCTAACTGATCTTTTAATATGTCATCCTCATATTAAAAAAAGACTATATTTTTCTTCATTAAACACATTATAAAATGCAGGTGTTTGTAAAGTTGTGACAAGAACTTTTCAATTTAATTATCTGTATTGGTTTAGCATAAATGGTAAGAAAAACCAATTGTTAATCCATTTTGGAACTAACAGCTAAGCTGGCCAATCAGGTAAAAGGTGTACGTACACCCTCTGGGACACCGCTTAAAAACAGGAATCTTGGGAGACCCGCCCTCTTTCCACTGACTTCTGCCATGAGGTAACATCGCGGCCGGGCCGGGAGGGCCCCGGGCCCAGGGGCCGGCTGGCCCCGGGAGGCCCCGGGAGTCCCCGGGAGCCGCGGCCGGGCCGAGGGGCCGNAAAGACTATATTTTTCTTCATTAAACACTTAATCCTATTCCACTAAAATGAAAATTAGGCGAATGTGATAACCACTACATTATCCAAGAAAAAAAAATTTGAAAGATATATCAACAGTATGCAGAGAATCTCAGTTTATTTTAAACTTCCTAACAATTTTCTGTACAGCCATGCAAAACTTTTGCCCTAGCAATCGATCTTGCACTACATGGCAACACACAAGTCTTTATAGTGGCATTTTCTCTTTTCTGATGGGTTTATGAGTACAATGAGACAGAGAGCTGGTTCAGAAAAATGGAGGAAATCTGTGTGTTGTGGTTTAACCGCTACCAGCAGCCAAGCCGCACACAGCTGATCACTCCATCTCCCACCAGACAGACTGGGGAGAGCACTGTAAAAGCTGGAAATATCAGGGGTTGAGATAAAGACAGTTCCATAGGGAAAGCAAAAGCCACATGCACAAGCAAAGCAAAACAAGGAATTTAGTCACTATTTCCCATGAGCAGACAGATGTTCGGTCATCTACGGGAGAGCAATGACTTGGGAAGACAAAGACAATCACTCCAAATATCTGAATCATGATTTTAAAGAGATTTTAGCTAAGGGTTAGAAGCAATTTATATTGATCAGGATACAAGTTAGGTAGGCAAATGGTAGGTTAATGATTATTAGATGCTTAAGCTAAAACTAATTGTGATAATGTTTGATGTTATGAGCTTGCTTATAGAAGGAAGTGGAGTAACTGAACCGTTATAAGAACAGAGTGAAACCAGTAAGAACAATGGCCAACATCCAGACTGTATATTAATTAATCACGAAGCAGGGGGCCTTGGATCGTGCCAGAGGGCCACAGAGACCTGATGAAGACTCTCCTGACTTCATCCTTTGAGACCACTGACCCAATTTGAGACCACTGACCCAATTCAAGAGAAGAACTGTGCACGCATGAAGGACTAATAGCTTTATTTTAATATTGAATGGAGATAGGAGGTGCTGGGGTTATGAATATGTACTGTATGTAAGATCTTGGGAAATAAATAGAGGATAAAGAACCTTGTTCAGGGTGGTCATGCCTTTCGAAGACGACTCCCATGCCACCTGCCAGTGAATAAACATACCACTTTCTAACTTTAATTAGTTAGAGGATCTTTGACCATGATCATATCAGGGGTTTTTAATGATTCACATCCCCTCTTCTTCCTTCTTCCCCCCAGTTTTATATAATGACCATGATGTCATACAGTATGGACTATCTCTTTGGTCAACTGGGATCACCTGTGTCTCCTGCCAACCTACTATGCACGCCAAACTTTCTTGCCAACGTGGCAGTACAAAAAGCAGAAAAGGCCTTGGGTCCGTGTAAGCGCTGCTCAGTGAAACAAAAATATCTCGAAATTATCAGCCCTATGTTCAACACAAATCTGAAATACATCCCCATACCAGCCACTGATGAAAAGATTAACTCCTACCCCAGCAGAAACCAGCACACTGTGCTAAATCTCTTCCTTGATCCACCCATATGAACTGAAAGCAACTCAATGCAGACTCTTGTCAGATACACCTCTGCCAACAAAGAAGAATGTAAAATCAACATGAACGTATGATTCAAGCTACAATTAAGTAATTGCAATTTTTAAGGCATTTACAAGGAGTTCCAATATATTTGAGTTAACTTATAATATAGTAAAATTTTGAAGTATGCGTATTTTTTTTTAAACAGGAAGCCTGATTTTCCAACAAACTTCACCAGCTCAGAAATACTGCCTAAACAGCAAGATGTGAGCTAATATCACTATTATTTAATCTCTCTGGCTATTCTAGGGAATTGGAAATCTCTTTCTCTACTCCCTGTCCATACTAGAGGTACAACCATGGCAAAATGATATTCCCCCTGTCCACATCCAGTAGCCCTTTGCAAATTAACCAGTCGTCTCCTTTTTAATGAGCCACAACGTAAGCCTGCATGGACTGAACACTCTGACCTGATTCAACAATGCACTTGAATACATACTTGAATACACAAGTAGACATGGAGTTGAATTTGATACATCTACTTCTCCAATCTGCAGCCAGCTCAGTATTCTACAATGTATATTTTCTAATAGAAGAATTTCCATACATGTTCTTTGTCTGATTCTCCAGCCCATTTTTACATATTAAATAATATTTCTGGTACTATGCCTGGATTTACTGCATCCTAGAGCAAAACTCTTATTCCTTTTGTGAACACCTGATTTTATATATTTCAAATTAGTTCTAACATCACGTCTTTATTACGTAGTAAAACTTACAAAGATGTATTTATTTGGTGATTAATTCAGGCATCTTTTTTCTCTTTCCCAGCTTCCAAAACATATTTATGCTATAATTTCCAATTAAGGGGAAAATCAAACATACTAGTTCCTAATCCCAGGGATTTGTAACTGAATTGCATGATTCAGAATAAAATTTTTAATCCTGATTGAGGGTGATGCACAGAAATCTCCATACATTTGCACATGTTTTAAACAGAACTCTAGCAGCAACAGGAAGGCTGACAACTTGATCCCAATTTGTTTGTGGGAATTTCCTATTATATCTATTTTATAATATTTTTAAAATAAGTCATGTTTTAACAGTAATAGGAACACTTTCTTTGATTTTACCGAAAAAGACATAACATATTATATTTTAATTAGATTTATAGCTCTATAGCAAAACGTGAAAGTGTAAAAACATTGTGAGAACTTAAGGCAAAAGTTACATTTTCTTTTTTTTCTCTCTTCTCTAGACATCATACTTTCCCAGTCTTACATTAAGGAACTATATCTGTGTTAATGAAAAATATTCTCGTTGAAATTTTGAAGTTTGAACCTTCACTTGCAAATGTATTAATTTTTGGGCCGAAAAATAAGTATGAAAACTCTTCAGTCTGGTGGAATTTGTGCCCATATGATCCTTCTGGAGTTTCAGGCAGAAACTGGTATGCAGCTGCCACAGCAGCAGCAGCAGCAGCATGTCTTTCTGTTAGCTGCTTCATTGACTTTTAAACCATTTTCTAAGCAAACCTCCCAAAAAAAGTTGAAAGAGGGTGACAAGCTTAGGGAACTTTTGGACTAGTGATTAACCAAAGAAGGCCAGCTTTTTCTAATTAATATCCCCATGGTTAGCAAATTTTTCTTTCCAGTGTTAAAATGTTAAAGTTCCCACTTGTATGTCAATGCTGCATTAAGCTGATATTCCAGTAATCAACTGTGAAAGGCCCCAGATGTATTGTGGAAGAGAAAAAGGAAGCCTTTTATCAAAAGCCAGTTCCTGCTTCCTGAACTATGATACATCTTCTAAAGTTTCCCTCCAGCTAATAGAGCACAGTCAGAGCTCAGAACATGGGAGAAGGGAAACACACATACATGAGTGCTCAAACAGAGTACAGTTCTCCTCACAAAGGTGCACATGGAGCGAGTGAGGTGCACTGGTTAAAGGAAAACAAATAAAGATAGTTTTCCAGGATCTAGTAAAAAGTCTGAATAGAACAAATGTAGTTGCACTGTGTCTGGAAACTAGAATGAGTTCTGTTGGAGTGAAGTGGCTGTAAAAAGAGGCAATCTTTAAAGCTGTATAGTAGTATTTTACTTTGAAACAAAGGCACTCTTCTTGTTAAGTTGGAAGGTCGAGATTGGAAAAAAAAGTACTAGGCTCAGAGACAGTTTTGATCTTTTTGCCAAATATTCCAATGGGGTTTCAATGAGTTTAATTATAGTACTGCCTAATTCCATCCCATGAAATTACATATGCACCAAATACTAAAGAAAATGTGTGATTCTGTGTTATTTTTAGCTTTGTGTATTTTTCCTCCACTCTTATTCATTTCGCCTTTGAGACTTAAGGTAAACTCCATGCAGAGACCAGAAAAGCAAATCATTTCCTTTTAATTACTCCTCCAGGAAATCAGTTAATGGAGGTTCACCCTGGGTCATGTAAAACTGCTATCACAAATCTTAAAGCCACAAATGAACTAGAAGCAGAAATCTTTCTGCCACACATGGTGTGACTTTAGGTAATTTTTCCCAGGTGCTTCTTTGACTAATTGAAAAAGAGTAACAAATGCTCTGTGTGGCAAAAAAAAGAAAAAAAATCTCATTCTCCTTCCTATAACACTCATGTCAAATGCTTTCCCATATCTATGTAATTTGATACAAAACTAACATGGTGTACATTAAAAGTATTATAAAACTGCCTGATATGTTTCCAAAATTAATTGTTAATAAGGAATCACCCTGAAACAGATGCATTTCCTGTGGATCCATTTATATACTCTTTTGGTTAATTCTTTTGAATTATATTAGGAAAATCTGATCTATTCTTGCTGCTAAAGTCAGTAGATGAAAAATGGATGACAGAAGAAGTGAGTAAAGAGGAGGGAAAAAAAACCAACAAACCAGACTAATCCAGACAGCTTGATAAGGTAGACATAAATATACAGCTTCTTAATATGATGAGCCATAAGCAAGACATCTATCCAGGGAGGCAAGGGTTCTGTCAGGGATTAGAAAGGTCATGGTAGATAATATGCCAGACATGGGCTCTCACTACAGATCTATAGCTGAAAGGTCTAAAGAAAACCTTGGTAGTTTAAACAGAGGACTATTAATTAGGGAGGATACATTGCCTTTGAATCTAGCAATCACACAGTTGCAGTTGTAAAGCTTTATCCCCTTTTTAGAGGTCTAGAAAGATGTTGATTGGTTGAAGAGAGTTCAAAGCAGAAGCATGAGACTGATTAAATGACTAGAAAATGTGCATTATTTTGGAAGACTTAAGGAGGTAAATTTGTTTACTCTAACAATAGTAAGAGGAAATCTAACCCTAGTATATATTTAGATGGGAAAACAATGTTGTTAACAGAGACTTCTCATTCCAATTATGAGATAAAGTGGCTTACAGTGAAAACCAGATAATTTCAATCTCCAGTTAAGTAAATCCAGGAGAAAATTAAGAAAGTAAGAAATACGTCTATGCGCATTGCATTGCTTTTCTATAAAGAAGGGGGATATGTCAGTATTCATTTTAACCTCTCAACATCATACAGTATCTGAATTTAAAAGAAGAGAGGTATTCAATAAAAACTTAAGACACATCTTGGTGTGAACCTAAGAATGACAAATGCAATGTCTTAGTAGAACTTTAGGATGAAAGAGATATGGATAGTTTAAAAAATAAAAAAGTGCAAACAAAAAACTGGCATGCAGTATGCAGGAAGACAAAATAAACAAAAACCTAATTAAATAAGAAGGTAGTTCACTTTCTAAAACAGGATATGCTTCTTACATCAGGCATGAATATGAGACTACAACGTGATTTGTGTTAGTCCAAATGTGATTGCAAACCTGTTCATTTTTGGGTCTTACAGGACAGATATCTGATACAAAGGTTTCACTTGTAAGAACACTGAATACTCAAGATAATTCCGTGCAAAAGTATAATATTTCTGGTTTTCTCTAACATATGTGCCAATCATCGTTGGTTTTTTCAGGTCTGGGTTCCTTGTGCAATTCAATAAATGTCTTATTCCAAATGCAAACACTTCATTGCACAGGTCATGTCCTTCAATGATATGAGTCCCTGTGCTTATTCAATTAACTTGTGGTGTTACTGGGTGTAACACCTGGGACTTTAGATGTCAGTAGAGTATATTTTCAGGAGTCCCAGTAGATTCCCACAAAATCCTGACTCTTCAACTTTGCTACTGTACTTGGTAAAGACCATCTACATATGTACCATGTGAAAAATGGAATACCTTTAAATGATATGATAAATTCTAACTCCAAGTCTTGTTTTCTAAGTCACTTGACACAGGTTTATAAGAGAAATTCCCCTCCTTCATATATGACAAAACATCTGCTCATTCAGATCCCTGTGTCAGCGTCCCATCTTCCTCTTCTTCTACACTAACATTGGTCTGTCATTGGTCAGATATGTAAAAATTTCTAAGATGTGGAAAACTGCTCCATGAATCACAGAATAGGGTAGCAACACATTTTGTATAAACAAAGCAGTATAAACACTTCAGTCTTCCAGAATATTATTCAATTAGCTAAATGTAAAAATGGTATGAAAATAACAGCATTGCATAAGAGAAACACACAGGCATAAGCATATTTAATTGGTGGATAAATCCTACATAAATTACCTCAAAAGCCACTACAAGGACATTTCACATTCAGTAACTGTGGAATTATAATCTTTCAGAAAATTGCTTTGTGCTCATCAGGATCTAAATTTCTCCTTAAAATAAAAATAGAGTTACTCTTCCTCTTGATTTTAAAGGAGTCTTTCCTACTGGGAGTAAATACTAGTGATTCATGGGTCTTCTGAAATGGAAAGATAGGCAACATCATAAAGAAATTGGGCATCAACATTAACACTTTATTATTTTGACAGCAGTAAAATATTATATTGATGGAAATAAAGACATTTTTCAGCCCATTTAGAGGATGATTTTTTTTTAATCAAATGGAGGAGATGTGGCTGTAATCTTTGCAAAGTGTATAATGTACATTTTCATGTCTGGAATAATTAAATACACTCACTAAATGGTTACATTAAATAGCTGGTGACAGTCAGTGGATTCAACTAAAGGATGTATTAAATAAATTAATGGTGAGGGAAGCAGAAAAATAAAACCAAAACAAAAAAATCCATGGCTAAATGCTATCCCTAGAACTTTATGGTTTTATATTATTCCACTTTCCTCTGTAAATAAAACAAAGTGTGAAATCAGAAGGACTTAATGATAATAAACCATGCACAACTATCCTGAAAGTAAACCAGTGTAATTTAAAAGACAGATTTCCATCCTACATAGCAAGGGTTTGAACAGAACAGTCTCAAACCATTCAGTTTTAGGAGCAATTTTTTGCAAATACTCTTTTTTTTCTGGGTATCAAATATCCTGGCTTAAAGCCAAGAGCTGTTGCTGCATTGTTAACAGTATACAAACATTTCAGAGACTGAAAGTGAAAAATATAAGGAGAGGAGGAATAAAAAGGAACTTCAAACCCATTTGAATAATAATATGAGAAAATAAAAATACTTTATGTCTGGAATTTTTGAAAAGCCGGAACATAACACAAGTTTTGTTGCTGTAAGAATTTCTCCTGCTGCTTAATATTTAGGGTTTATAGTTTTAAAACAGAATGAGTTTTTACCTCTGTGGTTTCCAAATGTGAAAACCTGAAAATAATTAAGCCATTGTTTTCACATCTCACTTAAGCAAATAATTTTTGTCGTTGTTGCAACTAGGGTTTAAAAAAAGTATTATCTTTTTTTTTTCCAAAGTGGCAGTAATTATAGCCAAGTCAGGGGAAGGTCCTCGTACTAGGCTGGGATATGTCACAAAAAAAGCCTGAATCCATCTTCTTTGAGCCCTCCGACATTGATAAGATCCAATCTGAGCCCTCTCTGGATGAAAAGAATTGTTCTTATCTGTCTTGGCCTTTTTTCATAGGAGAGATGCTCCGTCTTTGTGACCTTTCATTGCATCCCATCCTGTACGTCTGTATCTCTCTTGCGCTGGAAAGTCCAGAGCTGGACACAGTGCTCCCGTTGTGGCTTCATCAGTGCTCAGTAGAGGGGAATCATCTACCTTTGATCTGTTGGCCATGCTTTGTCTCATGCAGTGCAGAACACTGCTTTTTCCAAAAGGGCATATTTCTAGCTCATGTTGAACTCAGCATTTACCAGGAGCCTCAGGTCCTTTTCTGTCAACTTGCTTTTCAATGTGCTAGTATCTGGTGTTTTTCCTCCCAGGGTGCAGGATTTTGCTCTTTCCTTTTTTCTGCAAATAACAGTCCATCACTTGCCAGCTTGTTTGTAGGAATGGATTTCAAGTCTGTTGGGAATGTCATCTTTGAAGGGGTCATCTTTTTGGGGGGCCAAAGTTTGCTATCTAAAGATTGCCTGTAGTTTTCCTTCTTTCAAATATATAGATATATTACTAAGATATGGTCCTTCATGGATTTCAACAGCATCAAAGTATTAGAGCATTTGGATGTTCCTGTATTGGGTATTCTTTGGGTAGACTGAATGTTGTGAGTATAATTACTGTGCTCTCACCTATCTTGTCCTGACTCAGTATTTGAAACCTCTTGCACTGGGAAACAAAACTCCTTTTCCTGATATGAGATAAAGTGAGAAAGGCTTATGTCAGTCCAGTATGAACAGCTGAAAGAGTGGAACTTATCACATTGTCATCATTTGATTAATAAATTAATTTGCGGCTTAGGTTATAGTTAAATAGTTTTATTCATTCAAGATGTTGGGAGGGAGGGAGGGGGGTTTCCTCCAAAAATCATAGAGTATATTCACAAGACAGTTAACAGTAGATTGATAATCTTTCTAACACTATATGTTGCTTAACAAAACACAATAACATTGATTTTTCAGTGTTGTTGGTGTTTTCTGTGAAATATTGCAACAATTCATTCTATTAAAATTTCAAGACTGGCTGTTCTCTTTGCAGATTTTCTTTTTTTCTGAAGGCAACATTTCAATGCAAGAAGCAGTGTTTTTCCATTTTTTTTTTAACATTACTTATTAAACTTGTGACAATTATTCTTATCATTCATCTATCTCCTGCTTGCAAACACAAATTCTTATAGGTTATCAATCTATCACCTGGAATTTAAGAGTGTATCATATTGCTATGCAGCATTCTAGAAGCGCCCAAGGTAAAACAAAACTGAATGTAGCAGGACTTAACTTTATATACCATCTACACCATATTCATAAAAATCTGGAAATCATTCAGAGGTACTAAGTATGTAACCCCATGAAGCTGCTTACATGCACTCTTAGGGGTCAAATGGCACTTCAGTGTTTATGAATGTACTAGCTGTTGTCTGGGAATGTGCTATGCCCTTGTATACTGCCTGCTTCTGAATGTACCTCTTTACCCTTCTCAGTTTCTCTACTGCTCAGACTACCCTGACTAATGTGTATACGACAATATCATATATCCACGTTTTATTGAACTGTGGACTCATGAGGTTATGGAAGTATAAGGTGTGCTTCCAGACTCAGGGGGGTGGTAGACTCAGCTTTATCTATTTAGTCAGATATCAGTAGACTAATATTTTTTCAAGCAGTCCCTCAGGGTTTTAAGCCTTTGGAATAGGTAACAAAAAACCTGCAGACCTCAGTTTAAAAGATAGCACATCAAAATATAAAGGATCCAGCCAAGTCCTTTGGAATTTGGAAAACAAATGGGTGCTAAATTTTGAATTTGGGCTGGCTAAAGCTAATGCTATGGTCTTTGAGCATGCATGACTTCCCAGAAGTGATTAATTTTGAACAGTAATTTATTAAACAACAATTTCCTCAACTACTCGCTGCCTCTATTGCCTCACATTTTGACAGGTTACCATTAATATGAATGAAAAATGATTAGATTATGGAAAGTGAGAATATGGATGATATTTTTTGCAACTACTTAACTGCATTTTCCCAATATTCTGGTTTTATACTTAATGATTCTATATTATATAACATTAGTATTATAACTTTAAATAGAAATAGATGGACAACTTAAAATGTAGAAAATATATTAAGTTTTTCCTGAAAGCTACTCTCTGTAACTTAAAGAACAAATAATATAATTATATATAACATATAAATACTTTTACTCACATAGAAAAGGAATGTACTGAACATCTGATCAACCATCAGGGTCTTCCTCAGCTAATGTCAATTCCCAGTGACTACAGAGGACATGGATTAAATCCACAGAGTGTTGGAACATTCTGTGGAAACAACTAGGTTTCATTACTAGACATCTCAATTCCCTAGTCTCCTTAGCCTGGTTATAAAAAACTTCAGAAATGTGTATTGATGCAGTAACCTATAGAAATAATTTGTTGCATGGAAGGTAAAAGTCACCTTCACAAACAATTTCACAGGTAATATTTTTATTTTCAACATTTCGGACATGAGTTGCACGTTTTTATTTTAGCACCCCATAGGGAGCCAGCTCTTCATATGAACAAGCAACAGACACTCTGTGCCTCCACAATCTGAATCCTGTACTAAGCAATAGTGTCTTTAAATTATCAAGGTTTTACTACTAAAATAACATTAGCCTTAAAGCTAACAATGGTATTTTAAATAATAAAATGTTGTGGTTTTAATACTATATTGGGCATTTCAAATTATAATGTCATAACATGTCAATATTACCTGTGTAGGTAATATTTACTCTTGATGTTATCATTATCATTACTCTATGTCAAGACAGTCGAAGTCTTCTCAGGTAAGCTGATATATTAAATAGGCTTCTTAATTTTAATTTTGTTAATTGAGGCATGTATCCTAGATGTGTCCAACAGGAGGTGATTGTCCTGCAGTCCACTGAACTGCCACAGAGGAATTTTCTCAACCAAAAGCCTAAGAGACTGTCATCAGCTGCACTGCTCAGTCCAGATGTAGCTTGTAGCTATACTTAAATAAGCTAGATAACTAAATGTGTTGATACAAAGAAAAAAGAGTAAGCAAGAGATAGGAAGAGAAAAAAGAACACAACTACTTATTTTGGTTCTCTACCTTTTTTATAATTTAGGTAATTTTTAAAAATTTTGTCTCAAATATGTAAAGATGCTGTTAGGACTTTACAGCTCTGAAGTCAGCAGTTTCAAGATAACAAAAATTATTTTCTTTAGTAAAAGAGAGTTAAACATTGCAGTTCAGTTGCCACAGACTAAGAATATGCATTGGTAGAGTCACTTCTAGAGAGTGATTGAACTCGTAGGAATAAAGCACTCACTTTAACAATATTTCTGTTAATCTCCATGAAAAATCAACCAATGATCAACACTTAATCTGTAAATTGTACTTCCTTTGCACTGGCAGGACTCTACCAAATTTGATGGGAATTCTCATCCATGGCACCACTCTCTATCCTGTGGTCTGTCTAGATTTTGACTCTACAAGCTCATGTCAGCCCTTTTTAACCAGAAAAATTATTTTATTCCCCATGTCACTGAAATAAATGTAATTCATTAAGACAGAAATAAAGAGTATATGAATGATTTAACTCTGCTCACATCACCCTCTGGTGCAGTGTGGAGACACACAGTCATGCTCAGCCTGGTGTTAGCTGGGTCAATAACAGGATCTGGCTATTTCCTTCAAGTAAAGACAGAAATAGATTTCACATGGTTGAAGTCACTGAGCATACTAAGAACGATAAAATAATACAATTTGTTCTGTGAAGCAAAGGATTGAGACATCAAATGACCTCACAACCATCTTTGACTTTTTTTATCTCTTTCACATCCATGAACTGATTCAATAAATTTTTTATTTTCTTTATTTTGGACCACTTTCTGAACAAAGCAAGCCATGTTTTTGTTTATCTATCTGAATTTTGAAACTACTCTTTGTCTACCAGTTTTAAATTTGTAACTCCACTTAATATCTTCTTAGATGAGATATGAAAAGGATAGCTAAGTATCTTTATGTGAAGTTTTGTTGTTTATTCCCCAAAAAAGGATATAATTCAGACCGCACCAAAATGAATCATTTCAATAGTCTGTGACTCAAACTCAGAGAAGTGAGTTTTCTTTTCACTAGGCAGGTTTAGATGTGATTTCAGAATAAGCAGCTGAAAATAAATGTATAATATTTACAAAGGGTACTCTCATATACAAAGGTTCCAGTGAGTTTAATGAGAGCAAATTTGAGTGTATCACATGAAAGAAGGGGACACATGATAAAAATGAAACTGAAAATTTAATATGAAAAAAGGAGATTTTACCTAACCCAGAGTATAATCAACATGTGGAGAAAATTTACCATGGACGGTCATCTAGGATGGTAGATTTAACAAATGAATGGATAGTTTTACAATCATTATTAAAATTTGTTGCTAGGCAAGCTTAGACAATAATGTGAGTAATCACATTTCAGGCTTCAGGGCTTAAGCTGATTGCTCATGAGGGTTAGAGACTAATCCATTTTCTCATTTCACAGTACTCCAAATTTATTTAAGTGCTCTCTGAAAGAGAACAATTGGTATATTTCAAAATATGATGTAGTGGCCACTAAGTCATAGAAACAATGTAAAAGAAAGCCACCCCAATAGTCAACATGCTTTGTTTTGGTTTTCAACTACACACACCCTAACCTAATGATTGCAGGTTGGGAGCTTATTGCATTGATGAATTACCTTACTGAATTACATGCAGATCTATTTTGTGTCATGGAGACTGAACAATATCTTATTTGAACTTATCTGATAATTTTTTAAATCCACAGTTATTGTTATCTTCTCTTCCAGAAGACAAATAGCAAAACAGATACTTTTAAATTAGTGAAGATATAGTTACTAGAACTTTGAAATAATTTGTAAATATTCACAATATTGTTGAAAAAGAACAGTTGAGTCAAATATTTCCATGTTCCTTATAAAGCTATGATCAGGATATGACTGATTGAAATTATAAGTTTTTTAATTTGCTAAATTAAAAAAACCTGAGATAATATTAACTTATCTATTATAAAAGAAATTATTTTATAGAAAATATGGATAGTGTAAAAATTATGAATTATAAAAAAAAGGGAGTGTGACGTTTTACACAGGTAGATGATGATAGAACATGGGAGAATTCTTTAAACTGAAAGAGCAGAGGTTTAGATTAGATGTGTGGAATACTTCATGACCGTAAGAATAGTGAGCTACTGGAACATGTTGTCCAGAGAAGGACTGGATGCCCATCCCTGCAAAATTTCAAGGCCAGCCTGTAAAGGGCTTTGGGGAACCTGGTCTTATTCATTGATCTAAGACTATTCATGAAATGTGGAACTTCAGTTTTAATATTACAGCGCAAAATCACTGTAAAATTTACAAAAAATTGGCTTATCCCTCTACCATGTATAGATTTTGGCAGCTTGGCTAGGCTTTCACTTTTCAATATTTGCAGTAAATACAGGTGGAAACTTCTTTCTTCAGAATGCCATTTACTGTGAGGTGTGCCAGAAGCAGATTTTTCACATTGGCTTCAAAATGTGAAAATGTTTACATGCTACCAAAATGACTTTTTTGCTGTATTCTTCTACAGGGACATTATAGATAAACTTGTCCATCAACTCATCAGTGAAGGACATGGCCTTCAGAGTATTAGAGATGGTTCAAAGGAGCCAGGGTTTATTGGACAAAGATAAACAATTATGCTGGGAAAATCTGTAACATGACATTGGTCTGGAAAGCAATCTTTAAACTGTTTCCATTTCTTCAATAAAATTTGTCTGTCATATTCTATATTTTCTCATCTAGAAACATTAGATTGAGTTACAGCTTATAAGCATAAAACTATGTTACAATACTCACTACGGTGCTTTCTTCAAACCCCAAGTGCAACTTTTCTTGTAAGGTCTTGCCACGTATGACAACAAACTGTATAGCATAATCAAGAACAGAACTACCAGGAATCAAAGTTGAGTCAAATACAGCTCAAATAAATGCGGATAGGATACAAGGTGGGATAATGCAGATGTTCTTATACAGTATAACATAGAACTTCAGTGTAATCTTTCTCTTTAACTGCAGATTGTTCCCTCTCAAAATGCCCATTTGAAATCTCTTTCAAGAGGATATGCATCCTGTTTGGATTTTATGGCTTGTTATTGATGCTCCTTTAGACATAACAATCTCAGAACATACAGAGCTTCAAAAACCTTGTTTGCTTATGTTTCATGTTTAATTATGTGTGTGCAATGATTCAGAAAGTTATTTGATGAGCCAGTTTAGAACAATACAATGAAATTTTTCTGAGTTATGTAATTTTGGAAAAAAAAAGTTATGTTTAAGATTTGCAAACTGCCTGAGCATCTCATGGAATTTAACCAGAATTAGAAGATTTCATGTTTATAAAAGTCTTTGGAAAAGTAATTCAGAGTGTCCACAACTGCTCAATCTTTTATTTACATATGCTACCAGCTGAATCATGTATATCCTCAGAGATGACAAAAAAGGCTTCACTATAGATCTGAAATGTTTATAAAAGATGTGCAAACTCATCCAAATAGGAATTGGACTTGGTGCGCCACAGGACAATTAGGAGATTTGACTACATCAAGATCTTCTGCAGATGTGTGTTAAACCATCTCTAGTGAAGAACAAGGATCCTAGATTGAATTTCTTTTAAATGGACATTTTTCTTAAACACCTTTCCAGAAAAAGGAAAAAAAAAAAAAGAAAAGAAAATGGTGCCAAATTTCTGTCAAATAATTTACTTTGGCTGCAATTCCAGGTGAAATGTTCCCACCTCTTTCCTTCCCCCTTGGCTTTTCATTCTTATTGGACTGTATTTTGCCATCACTTATACACCATTATAGCATTTCATGGAGTTTTCGTTCAAATGGAATAATTCTACTAAAAAAATAATCCTTTTCTGAGATTTGTTTTTAACCTGAATCAGTTCAGCATCTGGTTTATATTTGCAACAGATGTGTATGACCATGTTAATACAGAGATAGCATAGAAAAACTGAGGAACGAACATTTTTCTCTGTCAGAAATCACTATACCCTTAAACACCCTGCAATTTTTTTCCTGCTCCCATCAATATTAGAAAAGTAAAAATGGGATCCATATTAAAAAGGAACTGACAATTTAACATGAACAGTTGGAAGACTTCATAACCCTCAGGAAGACAACTAACCTAACCATGCAGTAGATGAAGATAGTTAATTCAAAATTAATGGAATATATTAATGCCAGTATACTGGGTAAACATCTCAGGGAAACCAATAAAAAATGCTGAGAGAGGGATATGAAAGATCTCAGTACCTAATTTAATGCTTCTCTTCATATAGCATAAAAACGACTGAATTCTTTTTGTTAAGTTCCTAAGCTCACTCTTTTAAGAACTTAGCAGGGAGCCAGTTCTTTCTCTTTACAGGAAATTTCTAAATGAAACATGATGTTCCTTGTTTTTACCTCACAATTTGGTGTTTAATTATTTTCCCTTGTTGTGGGTTTAATTCCTTAGGCTTAAGCCACCCAAATGCACATCTCCCATGAAAACAGCATCCCTTGCAGAATGTGATTTACATTGGAACATTTAATCCCTGTATTTAGCATAGGTTAAAAAAATAGAGTACTGTAATGAGGATTCTCATCCTAGGTGTGCACAGGAAGCAACAAATTTTCAGGCTGTTGCTGTTGTTGTTATTAAAGGAGTTATACATTACCATCTGTATTTTTAAATGGTTACACAAACGTGGTCAGTAGAATAAAAGGAAGCACTGCTGAGGCAATCAATGAAACACAGGACAATGCAGAAGAGTGGGCCAAATATTCAGCTGATATAAACCTCTGTATAGTAGCTATATTGGCCAACTCAGGATCTGCCTCAAGATTTATTTTCATCATATTTTCTTGGTCTATGTAGGAAAAATAAGTAATGAGAATGTAAGGCTATATGCCAAAAATTGAGAAAATATTAACTATAAGGCTTGTCTGCATTCGTTACAGAGTTTCCAGGGAAATGAGTTTTAAGATCCAAATATTATTTTTGAGCTCTCAAACATGATCTGACACCATGAAAACATGTGTAGGTCCATATTTATGGAAAATCATGCAGTGTTTATTTTACAAACGTATTTTGTACACGATTTTCAGTGCTACAAAGTGGCAATATTCCCTGTTTTGGTGCTAGTCACTTACTGACTTCGAAGGTTGTTTGAAGACAGAAAACTTTTAATACAGACCAAATGTCTAAAGTAAAGAGGACATCTCCCAGACCAGTAATATACTGAAAACTTACAAGATGAGATTTTCCAAGATGCAGTAAGTACAGAAATGTGTTATCATGACCATTGATATCCTAGAGTATTAAGTTAGATAAAATAAAGACCTTTGCCTAAACAAATTCCATTAACAGAAATCCAGGGTATACATTGAATCAAATTAACTATGGATTTAAACTGAAATTTGTTGGGAAGGATAGACTTTAATCCTGTTTCCATGTTTTCTTATAAGTGTTCCTTCATATATATGCATATGCTATTGTCTCATGTAGAGACAGCAGATGATAAAACCTATGGATTATACTGGAAAATACTAGCTGATCATAGCAACAATTTGCCTTTCCTTTCATAGATAAGACAGAATGTATTTTTTTGAGACAGTGCTTCTGATGGATTGACTGAAGGAGATTCCTGAAAAAATGCATACCATTCCATGCCTTGACTTTGCATCAGAATGTTGGAAGGTGTTTCTCAGAGCTCTTTAAAGAAATATCATAAATTTAATTTTAAAACATCCAAGGTGGAAATAGGTATGGAGAGACCTCTGCCCATTTCTGAAATTAACATTTATATGTTTCTGAAAATAGTGTTCTGCTTCTGTTGCTGCTGTACCCAACAGTGTAACAGACATGGTCTGGAACACAATCAAGGCTACGAAGACAGTAATAAGATTCTTTTTTTAATTATTATTATCATGCTATTGAAAAAGTAATAAATGCTTTGCATTACTGCTTAGATACAGCAAAACATAGCCTTCCATCTTTATCTCTACTAAATCTAGTAGATAGAATTAAATGTTCTATTCTTCCCACTTCCAGACCCCTTGTCTGTCTGACAGAGCCTTAATAAGGTTACTAGAAGACAATAATAATCTCCCTGTATAAATGATTCTCAAATGTGCCATTAGCTCATGACAAATGTTAGTGGTCTTCAGTTGTAGCTTTTCTGTAACTTTTTGTTTCATTCAGATATGAGATTTCACAACAGTGTTGCAACTACAGTGTGTTACTTATGCAGAAAAATGTTCTGTTTATCTTACACAACAGTAGGAAATCCCTATTCAATTTTCTGTCCAAATTTCTGAAAGTGATTTGAAAGACCTGTAACAAAGTATTCCTCAGGGTCCTCAAACTAAAGGGTTCATTCTTGCTATATTTCCATATTAATTGCTTTGGCTATTACAAATAACAGTTCTAATTGGCTTTTGAAGACTTTTTGAACTTTGGTAATTGAGTCCATAAGGTACTTTTAAAATTGTTGGCTCTAACCCGCTGTCGTCTCCTTGTCTGCCTACACATTGGGTAATTAATGCAGACTCTCCATGCAGTCCATGTCTTGATTTCCAGTTCACTATTTGGAATGCATACGTCTTTCTTGCACAGGAGTATATGCACAGGCATATGAACAAAGGAAAACCCAGGGAGAATTTGAATTTAGGAATAAATAAATAATCTATTAAATGAAAAAAAAAAAGAAAAAAAAAGAGGAAAAAAATAAACATTCTTGTTCTGAAGCAAGTCCTTTCCTTCTGTAACCAAATTACTGACCCATTTCTGGTTCTTAGTAAGTTAGTTTTGATGATACTCTGGAAAAAGTTTGCACTGAAGCCTCGAGCTGTACAAATCTTACCTATGAGAAGTTTGAACCACTAACAGAAAAAACCCCTGGTTTTGCCAAGATGTTCATTATATTTTTTAATCTGTTCAATCTGATTCAAACCACCATGATGCAACTGTTCTTGTATGATCTTGGAAGCTAAGCAGCTTTGGAAACCACCTGAAAAAATCTCATGCAATATGAACATAAACTAAGGTATCACACCCTACCAGTTGGTGAACACCAAGATGCATGAACAAGTATGTGTAAAGTTTTATTGGTTTCTCACTGACCCCAAGAAATTCAGGCATCAGTAAGAGGTGGTGAAGGACGGATCTACAGTATTTCATAGAAGCCACACAAGCAGCATTCTTTTGGTATCAGACTGAGCAGATTGCTTAAGTAGAAAAGTTTTCATTAATAGTTGAGGCCATAGATGTCTGGGACAAGATTTGCACCCTATACGTAGACATCTAGTTCTATGTAAGTTGCTCCTGGGTATCTGAGATCTAGAAAATGGGGCTGGAAAACATGAATAAAGATTGATGAAGTAGAAAATAAGGGTCCATTCTGTCTCTAGTAGTTACCTAAACATAAATCAAGGGGAATTTACTCTAATTTCCTCTCATGTTTTTTCATCACATTAATAAAGCACATTTTCCATAAAGGGGTTAAGCCACTCTCTTCATGTTTTTCAACCTTATAATTCCCCTTTATTCAGTTAAAAAGAAAAAAGTGCCAGGCATTATGGTTAGGCTTGAGGAGAAATCTACTCTGAAATACCTAAAACCATTAGCAAAATGATGACACGTCAAGGTTTTTTTTGTATGGTTATTTTATAAATGTACACTCCTTTTAAATTCTAAATATATGAGTGCACTGTCTTTGTATATATAGACACATAGATGAATAATAGTAGGTAAACAAGCAATCATGCCAGGATAAAATCTAAAGCAAATTAAATTGCAGATGCCTAAATAAATCCTTGAAAAATGGGGTCTCTAATGAAAACAGTTCATTATAAACATATAGTAGTGTCAAAGGAGGTACCCTGTGAAAATCTACAATTTGAAGATGACATTTTGAGCTGAAAAAAGCCTAAAGCCCTTTTTCCATAATTTACATGGAAAAGGAGGGAGAAAAACACCAGAAACTAAATGAATTTTCACACTGTTGCTAGCTCAACTATCTTTGCAGAAACATTTTAAAATAGATCTTTGCTTCAGGAAAGGTGTAACTGCAAGCTGATTCCCAGAGAGACACCATACCTGCAACCTCCTGTTCTGGGCTTGAAAAGTGACTGTCCTCAAAAGTTTAGCTAGATAACTCACAAAACGGTGAGCAAAGCTGAGCACCATCTTCAGTGGTCAATGAGAAAGTGTTTAGACACTTACCCATCTTACCAGCTTACTTTAATATCTTCTGGTGCATTTGAACAAAATCAAAGACTATCATGTTCAGTTTCAGATGTGTTTACAAAGAAGCTGTCATTCTCTCCTGAAGCTAATTGTGATTTTGTATGAGTCCCTGAAAGTTAGGCTAAGAGTGAGATATCGGCCTTGCAGCTCTTGATTCCACTGACAGATAACACAATCCTCACTGACTTTAGCAGTGTCAGACTATCATGCCAGAAATCAGTCATCATTGTTATCTTGTATTTTAAACCTACTTTGTGACCAGACCAAGTAGCCTGAGAATGTAACTACCATAAGAGGCAAAAAACCCCCCAGTGACTCAGAATCATAGAGAAAGATAGCAAAGAGGATAAAACCTAGAAGAATGTAAACCATGTACCTTGCCCATCATCAGAGATGGATATCCATATTACTGCTAAAAGAACTTTCTGCATCAAGACATACAGAAGTGAAAACCTATCAGCATTGATCAGTCAGCTCTGTCACAAACTTCTATTTGACAAATTATTTCATTTACGTGTATTAATGTTCATCAAATTAGGGATATTTTTAGGCCTAGTAAAATGCAATATTTATTGTGAAACCAGGTGAAAAAAAGCAAACACAAAAGGAAGTTTGGAGTGGAAATGTTCTTTTGAATGGAAAAGTGAAATCCAATCAAACTTAGTGCACTCGTATACTTTTTCTACTTATTTGTCCTTTTGAAGAGGTTTCAGTTTCCCTCTGCATCTACCTTATCTTTCTTGTATTCACAGAGTAAAACCACAAAATTAAAATTTGCCATGTCATGTTTGAGTTAGGGAGATTTTCCTTCTTTGTTTTTATCAATGTATACACCTTCACAGATTTTCTTCATGATAGCAGTCATATGAATAGAACAAAGTAACTACAACATCTCTATACTCTTTTTTTGTCTTTTTCTAGAATCTATGTAGTGATTTTTCCTCAAAAAAAAGTGAAAATATTTATCAACAAATATTTGCTAAGTATATAAATAAGGGAAAAAAATCCCAAGGCAAGGAGAATTTTCTTAAGAAAATTACCATGTGTATGCATGTGGACCACGTGTAAAGTGGATGATCTATGTTGTCCCTTAGTTCTATGGAGAGATGTCAGACAATGTGTCTGAGCAGTAAAAGAAATTTGTCCCAGGAAACAAAGACACAGTGCTGTAAATATAGTTTGGAAATGCATTAATTTTCTATTTCCTATCCAGTTAGATTCCAATATATATTCATAATAGCTGAATATACTAAACTATCCTGAAGTAATATCTGAATACATAAATTTCTAATAATAATTTCTCATTTGCTACGGGTTTATAGTAACTGTATAAGGTCAAGGCAGAACTTGTTCTGTTAACTAGAGATTTAGCTCATTCTTTGCTTCTAACAATAATTAGGTAAGATATATTATAAAAGGAAATATGTATCTTTTTAAAAGTAGAGGAAGAATTTTTCAGAGATGCTCAGAATCCTCCTGAATATAATAATTTTGGAGCTGGCCAGCAGCTATTGTACTCAGAGGCAGGCAAGGTAAATGGTGTCTCCTTGCAAAAATTCACCTAGATACACAAGCAAGCATACGTATGTCTGTCTGTCCACCTACCTGCCTGCCTACCTGCCTAAACCACTCAGAAATCGTATCTCAGGTTCTATCTGAAAAAGTGTTATGTTCTGTTAACAAAGTGCTGTTGGATCCAGCAGTTTTGAAGAATATCTTTGAAACATGGGTATCTGAAAGGTGTAAAATAATTACATAGGGCTGTGTCCTCTCTTTTCACTTCATGGTCACCTATTTCTATGGCTTACAGCACTTGTTACAAAAATGGCATTCCTAATTCCTGTTCCCTCCCCTCTTTGAGAGAATTCAGACCTAACTTTTTACTGTCCTTGAACACCATTATGCAAATTTAGTTTAATCTGTTTTGGCTTTCTTTTTCTTTGTTTGGGTTTGTGAATGTTTTTTTAACAACATTTTGCATAAAACAGTGACATATGTGCAAAAACTGCAGAATTTTCTTGATCTTCCATAATCATAAATCTGGGGAGTCTGGCCTCAAATATTTTGACCCAGATATTTGACTAATGCTATTTAAGATAACCTTGGATATCTGACCCTTTTCAAATGCCTCCCACAAACACATTTATCACCCATATGTGCAAGTCATATCTATCTAGATAGTTTTCTATGACTCAGATACACCACTTTCAGAGTGCCTATTATCTCCCCCTCATCTAAAACAACCTAGAAAATAGCTCAACACTCTGATTTCATCTCTGAGACATTTAAAATTACATAAAATGAATGTCAGCAATCATAAATACAAGAGATTGATTTTAAAAAATAATGTAAAGGTTGTTTGGGTGGAAAAAGGAGAAACCAAGTTTTGTCAAAAGTATCTGAGATTCTGAAAAAAAACAAGTGTCATCAGTGTGACTGATATACCAGGTGAAAAAAATAACCAGCATTATAGCTTATGAGCCTGATGAGCTTTGTATTTCTTATAATCATCTTACTAACTAACTTTGTGTTAATTGTAGTAATTTAAGGAGTTGCTTCCATCAGCTAACTTCTATCCTGATATCAGAGGTAATGGCCATAAAACAAGTGCATAAATCTAGTATTCAGCAGATTCCTGACTGTCATAATTCATAGCATACTAAAACAAACAGCCTTAAAACAATACCCTAGGCAGTAAGCACTAAGAACGGAAGACAGTCACAGAGATTCTGCTGTTAAGCCTGTTATAAGAAGAAAAGCCCTGAATAAAACACAAAGTAACTAAGTAAAGATGAAAAGTTGGCTGAATATTTTACTGTGATTAACAATGGCTATGTTGTTATCAGTAGAAATGAAATATCTTACATTTTACAATGCAATCAGAGTTATACTAAGCACACTAAAACATCCAGAGAAGTTAAAGATTGACCAGTGAAACAAGTACCCTTTGCAGACCACTTTTCCATGAAATTGAAGTTTGTGATGTAGGAATAACTGGTTACAGGCAGTTGCCAAGGAGTTTTAATACCCTTCAAAGAATTACAACAGAAGTATAATCTATCATTTTTTTAATTTAAATGCTTGTCAATGCAAGGCTGTTTGTCTTGGAGCATGAAATAAAGGATCATTAAAATTGCCCATGCTAATATTATGATAAAGTAAAAGAATTTGTGGCAGTCAGCCACAAAACATCTCTTACTCATATATTGTTTCAAGTAGCAAAACTTTCTGAGTGAATAGGCATACAAGAAACAGAACATCAAATAGTTATTCAACCATACATTAGAAGAAAAGAAAGAGCTGTTATCTGAATTTCCCAACCTTTTCTTAAAGTTCTGGAAGAAAGCAGAAACATGTGTTTCTAGCAAACGTAACAACCTGTTATGTTTCTAAATTGTGTGGGACAGCCCTTTCAAAAACAACTTTATCCATGTATTGTTGATCTATAAGCTGCAATTTTCTTCTGATATATGCCTATAAATTCATAAAGAAACTATTTCAACTATTGCATTGAGAATATTAGCTATTATTCCAATTTTATTAGTTTGAATGGGATCTAAGGATATTACAAAATTTTTCAAAATAAAAGTTGAATCTCTGGTACAACTTTGATAATATGGATATATGAAGTTGTGAGTACAGAAATTATATCAATTGCTCTGTTTCGTCTGAAGTATGGGGAGAGTCTTCTGAAGGATTTTAGGAGGATAATTTTGGTTTTTTTTTGTAAGGGTTAGTATTGCTTTACATATTTTCTATTTCTTAAAAGATTGAATTATAGTGTGAAATGGAAAGTGGAGAATTAAATGTCAAAAGCTGTCTAAGGGATATGGAGACATCCTTAGGTAACCAAGGTTGAAGAAAATATGACATGTCTCAATAGTTTGGATACTTTTTAAAAAATTATCACAAAGTGTGCTCACTTTGCAATCTTCACATATTTGCTATTCTAATTACTGCAATTTGTGAAATCCACAGGAAAAAAATTAAAAATTGTGGGAACTGCACTTGTAGGTCCCTTAATATTATGAAAATTGCAACATTTGTTTCTTGCTTCATAACCGGGTTTCACCAAGACAGCTAGATGTAAACAACTCAAAATAAATTGCTTTCTGTTTTTAATACTTTTTAGAGTACCATAACCTTTACAGTTATGATCCATGACTGATTTTCAATAACTGAATATATAGATCCTGTCTATCAGTGTGGCCTCAAGGGTATTTTTAGAGAAAATCCTTTGGATTTAAAGTTTTAATATGGAGGCTGAAATTTTGGCAAAAAAATTGTCTTCCCTTATTTAGCTTTGGGAAGATAGATATCAAAGACCCTGCTTGAACAGGAAGGTTGAACCAGATGAGCCATTGTGGACACTTCTGGCCTTTACCCATGTTGTGATTCTGTGATTGTCTGAAAAAAATTAGAATTGAAATTTAGATTTCCCCCTCACAGGAATTAGAGGTTATTTAAAAGAGTTGTAAAAGAATTAGCATTCACTTGTTTAGTCCTTCATAAAGTGAATAATTCAATTTGTTTCCTTTTAAAATTTTCAGCAGCAACTTCCATCTAGATTAATATTCTACATGTAACATAGTGATGGGTTACCCAGATGTCATTATATACCTACGTTCACAGCTGAGAGTAACTGCTTTCAGCAGTGTTGCACGAGTTCATTTATCACCAGCCTAAAAGCAGCAAACTTACGAGTGTTCATATTGACATTTTTAAAAATATTAAGTGTCATGTTGAGATACGCTTGAATTCATCATAATTGTTACAAATTTATTTCAGAGTACAACCTAGCACAATCCTTTTACTGGCTAAAATCCACAAAAATCAGAAGCTACTTGCAAATTCATTGTTCTGGAGGCCCTTTTCCTAAATGTATTGCAATTTCATTTTCCATGGATAATATTTCATTTCCTCATGTGGGAGATTCTTAATTGAGTAAAACTCCAATATGACAAGAAGAATGTTGCTGACTGATGTAGTGATCTGGAACACTTAGCACCTATGTAATCCCAAATCTCAAAATAATCTGCCAACAGTAAACAACCGAACATCAGCTATATCCGTCTCTGAATTTCTTTTCTTGGAACCCAAGAATAAGGAGAGTTGAAGCCCACAGGTCCCCACAAATGTTCTTTTGGCATTTAGAAATATTTATAGAATGCTGGCATGTGTTACATCATATATGGGCTCTGATGTTGTCTCATCAGTGTTGTTACCACAGACCAAAGCTGCAGTGCTGCTCCTACGAACTGCTAGCACTTTAGGGCATTTTAAACACAAGGCAGAGTGCTGAGCTGATTTGTCTTCCATAGGCGGTGAAAGATTTTCTACCATAAGCAAGGAAGCTGAGAAGAAGCAGCAGTAAACTGCCATGTATGTGTAAAGAATGGGACTGCATCATTAAACTTTTTGATGACCTATACTGCCTTGCAGCATGTTTCTGTTGTTGCCAGTAAAATTCTCAAAGGGAGAATACTCTGGATCTTCATAGCACCGTGAATATTTACTGTAAGCAGACATAAAAATTAAAAATAAAAACAAATACAAAACTGTGCTATGAACAAATCAAAAGTAAAAGAAACCACCTTGAGTGACCTGTTTTCTCCAACTGAACTCTTTCTACACTATTTCTGATTACTATGTAGATTTAGATTTAAGGTTTCAGCATTACATCTGTATGTCTTTATTTCAGTCAAATATACATGGTTTTCCTCTTAGTTCCTGGCAGTTTTGTTTTTCTTTCTTTCTTTTCTTTCTTTCTTTCT